>CM075343.1:37588428-37590039 GCA_037788925.1 Mytilus galloprovincialis | reverse complement strand
ACTATCTATCCTATCAACGTAAAACGAACGACAACTCCAGTTTTTTCCATATTATTAGGTCTTTCCACTTTTCTGTGGAAAGCCTATTGTATTTGTTCTGATTATTAGGTCTTTCCACTTTTCTGTGGAAAGCCTATTGTATTTGTTCTGATTATTATTATTATTATTATTTTTTTTTTCCGCCAAATTTTGTTCTTGCGATAAATGTTTGTTTCGCAATATGTCGCTTAGATTTTTTTCATTTTGTATCGTATAGTTTATGCGCTTTTAAATTTCACCCTGCTAAGCCGAACCATTTTCTTTGTAAGAGTTATCTCCCTATTCACTGTTTGTCATGTGTGTGCATCTCCTTCGTAAGAAAATAAGAAAGCGACAAAATTCTTTTTACAAATGGTTCGTTACATCCTCAGGAATTTTTGGTTTATTTGGATCGAAGCGATTCGATGAAATTTTATAGGAGTTATGTACCTTTACGGAATAAATTTGTCGGTATGTTTTTTTAACTCATAAACCGTTAACCGTATAACCCTGGAATGTTTTTATTTGAGTCCCCTGGGTCCTAACTTAGAAAATTAGGTCAAGGTCAAAGGTCAAGGTCATATTTTAGATTTTCATATGTCTTTGATTTCCCTATAATTCTTGAATGGTTATAGATACAGAAAATTTAAGCAGTGAAAAATGTTCAGTACTTCAAGGGGCAACTTTGTTACATTATGACTGTATTGGTTTTACCATTATGTAAGGGACATAACCCCCATTGATGGTTTATAAAAAGCCATTATTAGGCAAAACTCTTAAACAAAAGGTCCTTGACCCATAGGGTCTTTTGCAATGACATTGTGAAGCAATGACCTTGACAAAGGTCACAAGGTCAAGGTCATGTACATATGTGATTTGGGGCACGACTTGAAGAATTTTATGTGTGTTTGCCAACCAACCAACCAACCAACCAATCATGATCAATCAATAATGATCAATCAACAAATCATGATCATGATCAATCGACCAATCATGATCAATCATGATCATGATTAATCAATCAATCAATCATGTTTCCGTCTCATGTGTTTAATATAGGGTTCAAGATCTCCTTTGTTTCTTTTTCGCTGTTTCAATTGACCCTTTCCAACGTGTTTAACCAACCAACCAACCAACCAACCAATCAATCAATCAATCAATCAATCAATCAATCAATCAATCAATCAATCATGATCAATCAATCATGTTTCCGTCTCATGTGTTTAATATAGGGTCCAAGATCTTTGTTTCTTTTTCGCTGTTTCAATTGACCCTATCCAACGTGTTTAACCAACCAACCAACCAACCAGCTAATCAAGTAATCAATCAATCATGATCATGATCAATCAATCATGTATCCGTCTCATGTGTTTAATATACGGTCCAAGATCTTCTTTGTTTCTTTTTCGCTGTTTCAATTGACCCTATCCAATGTGTTTAACCAACCAACCAACCAACCAACCAACCAACTAATCAATCAATCAATCAAGTAATCGATCAATCATGATCATGATCAATCAATCAGTCAAGTAATCAATCAATCATGATCATGATCAATCAATCATGTTTCATGAAAAATTGAAATTTAATATT
>CM075343.1:37300928-37583428 GCA_037788925.1 Mytilus galloprovincialis | reverse complement strand
TTGGCCACGATAAGCATGCTGCTGAAAATTGTTGTAAAAAGTAATTTTAAGTAGTACTGACATAGAACGTAGTAGTATTAGGAATTGCAGTACTTATACAAGCAAGATAGGGTGTGGACAAATTGTTGATAGGTTTTTTGAAGGAATAAAGATTTTCGATGGCTTCCTGTACATTTCATATCAAATGCGTTTGGTCCTCGTGTAGCAGCTTTTCCTTTCTTCCATGCATTTGGTGGGTATAACACTGTGTCAGCATTTCACCGGAAAGTGACAGGGTCAGCTTGGCACACATTGGAAGTATTCTCAGATGTAGCGGACGTTTTTGCCCGATTTTGTATGAAGACACAGAATATGGACATCATAGAAGTAATTATTTGCCCTATGTTCGGAACATCACCGTTTGCTGTTAAGGAGGCACGATTAAAATCGTTTGCAAGGAAGCAGCGACATTATGATGCTATCCCGACTACCAGAAAATCATCCTTACCTGTGATAGACAGAATAGCATCGTCAGGCCGCTGCTTCATTGCAAACGATTTTTATCTTCTGGAGCACATAAAAAAAGAGCAGCCTATCAAGGTGGACATGTTTGGGCTCGTCCGGATTAATGCATTCGACAGGTTCATGTGCCAAGTCATGACCACAGGAGTTGGGATAATGAAAAACAACCAATGACAATTGGAAACCAAAATGGACTTCTTTGGTGAAGGCTGATCCTCGTGTAATGATTTTTTTAAATGCGGATGCAAGAAATTCAGCTGTGTTGGTAACTGTAAATGAAACCGTTCCGACCTTCTGTGTACATGATGTGTATTGGTAACTGTCAGATACTTATAAGATGAGCAACCTGTCTTTCTAAACAAACTATATATGCATTTGACCTTAACAAAGTCAGTGACATCTCTTGTTAAGTTTAAAGAAATGATAAAAATTACATTTTCCACGTTTTGCCGCCATTTTGGGACCGGAAGTAACTTTTTTTTCTTCATGTAGGTATTGTTTTTTTTTTTTTGTACTTTAGGAATTGTTATTTAGGTTTATCAAAACTTACATTGGATTATACCTATTACATAGCTTTCAAGAAGATTTACGAAATGGAACCAATTGGATATGACGCTTTTTACAAAATGAGCGGTGGCCATCTTGAAAAAATGAAAATTTGTTATGGCCAGCAGCTGAATTTTACTAATTACCATTTAGTCTACCCTTGTACTTAATTTCATTCTTGTATCACGATTTGCACAATTATATCCATAATATCTCTCACTAGGTCTTTGTATTTGAGGTCCTTGGTCCTATAAAAAAGAAATTAGGTCAAGGTCAAAGGTCAAAGTCATATTTTTTAAAAATTTTGATTTTGGCTTATTGGTTCTGTGGAAAGACCTATTGTATTTCTTCTTCTTCTGATTATTTTTTTTCCGTCACATGCTGAAATTTTTGTTTCGCAATATGTGCCTGTCGTGTAATGTTGAAAGTTTAATATGTTATAATTAACACTGCCATTAAAGCGGGGGGTTTGGCATGCCACAAAACCATTTTTTCATAAAATGCCCTGTACCAAGTCAGGAAACTGGCCATTGTTACATTACAGTTCGTTTCTCTTTGTGTTACGTTTCGGTGTTGTGTCTCTGTTGTGTCGTAGTTCTCGTATATTTGATACGTTTTCTCTCAGTTTTAGTTTGTAACCCGGATTTGTTTTTTTATCGATTGATGAATTTTGAACAGCGGTATACTACTGTTGCCGTTTTATCGTACAGTTTATACGCTTTTTAATTTCACACTACTTAGACGAACAATTTATTTTGTAAGAGTTATGTCCCTATTCACTGTTTATCAAATGTGTTCATCTCTTTCGCAACAAAAAAAGGTATCCACAAAACATTATTTTTAAATTGTGCATTACATCCTCAGGAATTTTTGGCTGATTTGGATCGAAGTGATTCAATGATATTTTAAATGAGTTATCTACCTTTACAAGATGAATTTGGTGGTATGTTTTTTTAACTCATAAGCTTTTAACTGTATAACCCTGGAACCTTTTTATTTGAGATTCATAGGTCCTAACTTAGAAAATGAGGTCAAGCTCATAGGTCAAGGTCAAGATCTAAATTTTGACCTTTTGCTAATTTTTGCATTTTCACAAACACGATATATATAAAAGAACAAGTGCAAACTGTTTGCTTTATTATAATAAAGATATCTTACTGTACATTTGGTTTGAAACAATCCAATGGCATCTTATTGGAGTTACTGTTCCTGAATTGTTCAATTATCAGGAAGGGATAAATCCTACTTTGTAAAGGATCACTCTGATTCAAACAAAAAATTCTCTGAAACTGATATTATCAAGATACTTGATTTATTGATTGACAACATATTTGTTACGTTCGGAGGACGTGTTTTTCAACAGAATGTCGGCATTCCAATGGAAACAAACTGTGCCCCTCAACTTGCTGACTTGTTTCTTTATTATTATGAGGCTGACTTCATGCAGGAACTTCTTAAGAAGAAAGATAAAAAGTTAGCAATATCCTTTAACTCTACTTTCCGCTCTATAGATTGTGTTCTTTCACTAAATAATTCAAAATTTGGTGACTATGTGGAACGCATCTATCCCATCGAACTAGAGATAAAGGATACTGCAGATACAGTTAAGTCGGCCTCATATCTTGACTCACATCTATAAATTGACAAAGAAGGTCGGTTGAAAACAAAACTTAACGACAAAAGAGAGGATTTCAGCTTACCAATTGTGAACTTTACATTTCTAAGTAGCAACATTCCAGCAGCACCTCCATACGGGGTATATATCTCCCAATTGATACGATATTCCCGTGCTTGCATTTACTATCATAATTTTCTTGATAGAGGGTTGCTGCTCACAAGGAAGCTATTAAACCAAGAGTTCCAAATGGTGTAGTTGAAATCATCCCTTCGTAAATTTTACGGACGCCATCACGAGTTGGTTGACTGTTATGGAATAACCGTTTCACAAATGATAGCGGATATGTTCCTAACGTCGTAACTACAATCCCTTTCCTTTCATGAATGTGACCTACCGAATTAGACTATTTGCCGGATTTGTTATCACACAAGCAACACGACACGGCAAAAACCATATTTTTTATCGCATCAGTCTAAAGAAACTAACTTCTTTTCAAAATGCCTTTGATGTGGGAAGACCTGCAATTGTTCTCTGAACAATTGGTTTTTAATTATTATTTTTTTTACCCGCCAAATTTTGTTCTTGCGATAAATGTTTTTTTTTTCGCAATATGTCGCTTATATATTGTATCGTATAGTTTTTGCGATTTTAATTCGCCATTTTCTTTGTAAGAGTTATCTCCCTATTCACTGTTTATCATCCGTGTGCATCTGTGTGCATCTCCTTCTTAACAAAATAAGATATTAACAAAATTTCTTTTACAAATTGTTCATTACATCCTCAGAAATGTTTGGCTAATTTGGATCGAGAGCGATTCGATGAAATTTTATATGAGTTTTCTACCTTAACGAAATAAATTTGTCGGTGTGCGTTATTAAATTGTAAACAGGTAACCGTATAACCCTGGAATGTTTTAATTTGAGAGAGGCCCCTAGGTCCTAACTTAGAAAATGAGGTCAAAGGCCAAGGTCAAGGTCAACTTTTTTAGTTAGTTTAGGAGTAAGTGCCACTTTTATTATATGGTTAATTGATTATAACTTCAACTTGGTTCATTATAAGGCCATATGACCTTGAAAAATGACAACCGGAAGAGTCCTTGAGAAAACTTATTTTCCGGAAAAAGTACTCAGAATCCATATATTTTGTAATATAGATACATAAACTTGTCAATCAAGACTTAAAATGACTTTCCATTAACCGGAGATGGCCAATTATCTCCCGTTCTACACAAAAAAAGGATATAGAAACTATATATTTTTGGAATCAGTGTAAAAGAAGCTATCATATGAGACCGGAAGTGACATTTACTTCACCGGAAGTAGCAGAGTATCTGCCTTATTTTACTGAAAAACATATAGATACTATTAATCAATCCTATAAGAATAAGGAAACTAGCTTCTTTTCAAAATTTCTTTGATGTGGAAAGACCTTCAATTGTTCTCTGAACAATTGGTTTTTAATTTTTTTTTCTTCCGCCTAATTTTGTTAACGTTCTTGCGATGAATATTTGTTTCGCAATATGTCCCTTATATATTTGATATATGATATCGAACAGTTTATACGCTTTTGAAATTTACCCTGCGTGAATGAATACTTTTCTTTGTAGGAGTTATCTCCCCAAGCACTTTTTTTCTTGTGTCCACTACTCAGTAAAAGAATACGACAAATTTATTTTATAAAATTGCTCGTTATATCCTTCACATGATTTGTCCTATTATGATTGAAAAAATATGAACGCTCCATATGAGAGTTATTTCCCCTTATGTATTTGATATAAGTGATATGCATTTCTATCTTGTAAACCATGAGTGATAGAAACCTACGATCTTTTGATTTGATGTCCTTTGTCCAAAAAAATAAAAATTAGATCAATTCAAAGGTCAAGGTCATATTCTTATTGAATTTGGCTTATTTTCACTTATTTGCAAAAAACGCATAAAAGAGGGACGAAAGATACCAAAGGGACAGTCAAACTCATAAATCTAAAACAAACTGACAACGCCATGGCTAAAAATGAAAAAGACAAACAGAAAAACAATAGTACACACGACACAACATAGAAAACTAAAGAATAAACAACACGAACCCCACCAAAAACTAGGGGTGATCTCAGGTGCTCCGGAAGGGTAAGCAGATCCTGCTCCACATGTGGCACCCGTCGTGTTGCTTATGTGATTACAAATCCGGTAAATAGTCTAATTCGGTAGATCATATTCATGAAAGGGAAGGGGATTGTAGTTACGACGTAAGGAGCATATCCGATATCATTTGTGAAACGGTTATTCCATAACGGTCAACCAACTCGTGATGGCGTCCGTAAAATTTACGAAGGGATGATTTCAACTTCACCATTTGGAACTCTTGGTTTAATAGCTTCCTTGTGAGCAGCAAACCTCTTTCAAGAAAATCATGATAGGAAATGCAAGCACGGGAATATCGTATCAATTGGGAGATATATACCCCGTATGGAGGTGCTGCTGGAATGTTGCTACTTAGAAATGGAAAGTTCACAATTGGAAAGCTGAAATCATCTCTGTTGTCGTAAAGTTTTGTTTTCAACAGACCCTCATTGTCAATTTCTAGATGTAAGTCCAGATATGAAGCCGACTTAACTGTATCTGTAGTATCCTTTATCTCTAGATCGATTGGATAGATGCGTTCCACATAGTCACCAAATTTTGAATTGTTTAGTGAAAGAACATCATCTATATAGCGGAAAGTAGAGTTAAAGGATATTGCTAACTTCTTATCTTTCTTCCTAAGAAGTTCCTGCATGAAGTCAGCCTCATAAGAATAAAGAAACAAGTCGGCGAGTAGAGGGGCACAGTTTGTTCCCATTGGAATGCCGACAGTCTGTTGAAAAACACGTCGTCCGTACGTAACAAATATGTTGTCAATCAAGAAATCAAGCATCTTGATAATATCAGTTTCAGAGAATGTTTTGTTTGAATCAGAGTGATTCTTTACAAAGTAGGATTTATCCCTCCCTAAGACAAGATACTTGTATCTACGTTGGACATTATTTTTTATGAAGCAAAGTAATACCAACTCTTTCAATTTGTCTTTTAGTTTGGAATGTGGAATACTTGTGTACAGAGTAGAAAAGTCAAATGTTTTAATACTGTTACAAGATGAACGAGAGTTAGATTGTATGTACTCTAAAAGATCTTTTGAATATTTTAGTATCCACATCTGATTCACGCCACCTCTAGAATAGGCAGTTTCACAATAACTTTGAAGCCCGTCTTTGATTGCTGATAAAATAGATGTTAATAATTTAGAAAGAAGTTTCGTGGAGCACTTGGAAGACCCAGCAATATACCGTTGTTTGTAAGGACACTTATGTAGTTTAGGTATCCAATACAGTGATGGAAGATCCAGTTCTTCATCTTTGGTTGAAATTCCAAAGGAACATAGAACAGACCTATGATTATCCAGGATTTCCTCTTTGGTAAGTGTCGTGAGGGTATATGTTGAGTTTCCAAGTGAATTGTCAAGACCTAATTCGTTTATCAAGCAGTTGATGTAGTGACTTTTACACACACAAACGATGTTATTTGTGGCTTTATCTGCGGGGACAACAACATATTTGTCATGGAGGTCGGATAGGTGTTTTGCAACATTTGGGTCTTTAAAGATTGACGTAGCATGGGCATTGATGGACCCATTCAGTTTCTTAATTCTGATTTGTATCAACGACCTCACTGCCTTAATCCATTCGGAAAGAGTGTCTACGTCTTCCTTCTCGCGTTTAGCCCATTGCCTGGCATAATCCTCGACTGAGTCCATCAAAATTTTAAAGTTGTATTTTCAATTGATGGATTTAGGCTCACGATATTTGGGACCTTTCGATAACACATTTCGTAGAGAAGTGTTATTAACAATGTTAAGGTCACCGGTAATAACGTGGCCAGCAGGATTATATATGAATTTGGAACTAGCAATCAGGAGGTTTAGACTTGAAATCGTCAATATCGAGATCCTGCAAAACGCGTTTGTAATTGAAAATTTTAGTTGCAATAGGTTTGGTATAGGTATAAGAAATTATTGGTACAGACTGGTCTTTGAAATAAGGAGGTATTTTCGATTGCACTAATTTATAATGAAGGATATTGCCTAGGTTGACGCCATCGAGACCTTTGTTGGCAAAGGAAAGATTAAGAAAAGATCTTTTCTCTTTTTCATCTTTTCCAATGCGAACTGGCTTGAAAAGTCTGTGACTTGCAATATCCGAAATTATAGCTTCAAGTTTGTATTGATTTCAATGAGGGTTTGTAACAGTGGAATCCAAACATAAATTGAACAGAGAATGAAGTTTTGAAAGGGGTAATGAATAAAGTTTCGTGCGAATGTGATGAATACCTAACGGCTTTTGTATGAATGGCAGCAAGTCATTAATAGAGACATCATGCAGAGAAGGTGATGTATAATGACGATGACCATGACTGCGTCTACGTCGACGAGTCGAGTTGAAAATATTCATCACATTCACCGAGTTACACGAAGGACAGATAGAATATCTATACCATCAATTTTGTCATTGAAGCCATAAGGTGTTGCAGTTCCCAATTGTCTAATCCAGTAGTCTTCTTTTTGTCTACGGAGAGTCGTTGAAAGATTAGGATTGTTAGAGCTATGGTATATCTTTTCGATAATGCGAACTGTCATAGAAACGATGGAATGATAAGATATCTTAAAATTTTTTCACTAAATTGTTAGTTGGGACATTTCGTAACACCTAAATGTTGATTGCAAGGGTACGTTGAACGTAAAAGGGAGTTCTCTCCCCTCTTGTATCTAAAAATATGTGTATGGTGATATTACTCATTAACCAAATATATTTAAAACATATGGTCTTTTGATTTGAGGTCCTTGGTTTTTGACTTAGATTGACCTGAAGGGTATAACTTAATTTGACGTTCTTGATTTTCACCTTTGATTTTACCTCATATGTATACATGATAAAGCCATGAGACTTTTGGCAATAGGTATCAAACCATTTAACCTTGAAAAAAACAACCGGAAGTGACCTTGTGTAAACCGGAAGCAGCTAATTTTTGTACTGTATTAATATAAAAGTATATAGAACCAGATATTTTTGGAATTAGTGTCAAGCAAATATTATCGGAAGTAACATTTTTCAAACCGGAAGTAACGAATTATCTCCCTTATTTTAAAATATATTGTATATCAACCATATATTTTTGGAATCAGCGTACAATAAGCTATCATTTGACGATTGAAATGACAATTAAAACTTAATTTTACTACTTTCATTTTAAAAAACATTGTTTTTTGGTGGAATGATTTTCAATTGTTCAGAGAACAATTGGTTTTTAATTTTTGTTATTTTTCTTTTCCAAAGTTTTTTCTTATATTTTTTCTTCGATAAATGTTTGTTTCGCAATATGTCGCTTAAATATTTCTGATATTGTATTGTATAGTGTATGCGCTTTTAAATTTCACCCTGCTTAGCCAAGCCATTTTCTTTGTAAGAGTTAACGTTACATAGTTACCAAAGCAACAGTGTAAAACTTGGGTTGTTTACTTTCGGTGATGGTTACTTTCTTATATGCAAAAAAATGTAGTGTGAAATTTTCACTGTAGCACTGGAAAGGATTAAACTTTATTCATGCAAAGTATTTCTTTGGTTGAAATAAAGTTAAATACTGTACATTTTATTTTAAATGCCAATTAAACAAAGACTAATTGGGGGAAATCAATGGTGGTATTACACCTAAAATCTTAATTTTAGTTAAGTATAAGAAAATTCTGTCTAAAAAATATTTACTTATGATCTACCTGAAATACATTTACTCATCACTAAAGACTGGAAGTGACTTTCGATTAACCGGAAGTGGCCAATTATCTCTTGGTTTACAGGCAAAAGTATATTGAAACTATATATTTTTGGAATCAGTGTGAAAGAAGCGATCGTTTATCTCCCTTATTTCACTCAAAAGTATATCGAAACCAATTTTGTATCGCATCAGTATTAAGTAACTAGCTTCTTTTCAAAATTTCTTTGATGTGGAAAGACCTTCAATTGTTCTCTGAACAATTGGTTTTAATTAAATTGAAGTTCTCTTTATAGACATATTCGGAACGTTATTGCACCTGTTGGAGAACTATATCAGCCATTTCCCCTACAACCAAACCTGCTAAATGTACATCATAAATAAATTGTAACAAAATCTAAAATTGTATATTAAATGCATTGGTTTATTTAAATAATGGTTGATTTTAATTTAGTTTTTTGATAGAATTATGTGAATTGATGAACTGAAGTAGTACTATGTCTTTGTATTTAAATTCAAAACAATATAATGGATAAAAAAGTTGAACAAATTAACGTTATAAACATTTACCATTCACTACTATTTTTTTTTCGGTATCGGTTTCGGTATCAGTTTTGGTTTCGGTTTCGGTTTCGGTATCGCTTGTGGTGAACATGTCTATCGGTACTACATTGACTTTTTTAAAGTTAAAACATAACAAAATATATGTACAGCTATTAGAACTCATTATCCTACATCGTATTGATACTGTTTACCTTTATTTTGGAATTGCTAGGTTGCATTTCTCAAACTGTTCATGACCTCTTTAAAATACTCAAGTATCAGTCAGTACAAATCTAACTAATTTGTTAGATTTGTACTGATTGATACTTGAGTGTTGAAGTACATAATTTATCAATTAGTTGTAACTTGCTTTGAACTTAAATTTCAGTATAGCGAAGAACTCTTATTTAAGTGTTTTGTTTCTGTTGTTTTGACTGTATTTTTTGTTTTTGTGTCTCTGGGTTTACTTTTGCGATGAGCCACTTGCTTCAGATATTTACCGTTTGTTCTGGTACACCAGTGTCCAAGGTAACAGGAGGGTTGAACGCTCACAAATATGTTGAAGGGCATACGATACAGTTTTTATCCCGCATTTACAGTTTGATGAAAATTTCCATAAAGGCTATTTTTGGCCCGATTTAATCAAATATGTAATAAAAAATATACCATCATGTGCTACTTTTTGAGTTAAATGAGGTAGAAATTTTGTATATTTGCTCAAAAATTCGGATTTGTGGCAGTATTTTTTCTTTTGAAAGAAAGACAAAACTTTTTTTGTTTTAAAAGATAAACACAAATTGTATTTGATAAATAATTGGTCATTTCTGTATTTTATAAGTATCCTAAAAAATATGCCTTTTTTTATTCAGAAATAATTCATATTGATCAAATGGTCATGAATTGAGAAAAAAAACGTAATTTTTTGCTGTTTATTTACTTAAATTAAAAAAAATTGCACTATTTACAGTTTTATAAAATTGGTCTTCAAAATCTCCCTGCAAAATGAAACAAAATATCGTTTTAAAAATTAGGGGTCCATGCACTCATTTTCAAATTAAATCAGTTTGAATGATAAAAATCAGTCGAAAAAAGCATCTTTTCCCGATATGTCACAGTTTGACGTCGCGAAAATAACCTTTTACGTTAGCAACGTCATTACCTCCCCTGTTTCTGTATCGTATGCCCTTAATCCCACAATATTCTTTATGTGCCTCTCCTAAGTCTAAGTCAGGAGCCTGTAGATTTGGGTTTTTATAAAGAGCATTGTTAAAACGCGGGATGTTGTTATTTTTTCTCGTTTGATTTGTTTTACATGTCAGGGCTATTTATAGCCGACTATAACGTATTGATTTTTCACGAAGGTCGAATTATTACCTACAGTGACTTACATTCCCTCCATTAGAGCTCTGTTGGATAGTGTGCTGGCAGATAATTCTAATGAAGCGATTATGTTATCGTCGTGCATATTTCTAAGCTAAAACCGTGATCATTATCAGCAAGTTCCGTAGAAAAAGTGGAGGAAGGGTAATATATCCTGGTCTGTCCATCCGTTTAAATATCCAGGATTTTCTCTCAAGATCATTTTGCAATTTAGTACTAGGCTTTATTTCGACGCTCTTATCTAGAAAACTAACAATTAAAACTAATAAAAGCTTCATAAAATTTAATGTTCAGGGTACACATGAACATGCTATCTAGTGAAATACGGTTTCAGAGTCATCGCATAAAACTTCCTGTCTACCGAAAACATTCATTACTAATGCATGTACATAATGACCATATGCATAAACAATTTGTTATATTTTGTTAGGGAACTAGATATAAGACTATGCTATACCTGGTGTTGTATTTTTATATACATTGCTCAACTTTCGTCGTATTTGTTTTGATTAAAAAAATATCTTTTATTTTCTTAATAAGACACTGCAATACTCAAACAAGGCTAACGTCGTGCACCCAACCATCAATCAATCACTATGAATTGTTGAATACGCTTATACTTATTCGAACAAACATATACGTATCGAGTGCACCCTAAGTATGTTAAATTGAGTGCGCATAAAAATCATGCGAAAAATTTGTTGTTTTTTGAAAATGCCTGAATGTGTGTATTTTAATTGTCAATGTGTAATTATCTATTTTTTATTTATGTTAATTTCTATCCGCAGTGTGTTTTTATTACGATGAGAAAAATATAACGCAAAATTTTACTCTTAATTTATCACTATTTAACATCATCATCGTATATAGGTAACCCCAAAGCAAAGAAACAATGATAGAAAAAAGAGTTTTTCTTATCCCTGTATGTTTTTGTTTTGTTTACCATCACGAAAAATAGACACCCCAAGGTTGATTTTGACTAATATTAGTTTGGTTGATTTAAAAGAGGTGATTTTTTTATAATATTATTTTTTTAATGGTAGAAAAAAACGAATGAGTTATTTTTGGTTTGCCTGTTGCCTAGCAAAATGCAAAATTCTTGAATCGTAAACCATAACATTAATACAACAACGTAACAGTTAAAAAAAGAAACGTAACTGGGACTAGTATAATTGTCCCGAACTCAGTTAAAAGAACAACAAAGAAGAAAAAGACATAATTAAGAGTAAGTTTATTACTTTCATTTCTCACAAATGTATCCATGGAGGTAATGATTACAAGTATTGTCGTAAATGCCATGTCCTACTGCTGCATACAACAGCATGCAGTCTTGTTCACTAGAATGACTGCCGTTAGGTTCACCAGAGGCAAAAGCTTTGTACGTCATTTTTGTCATTTTCCCATTTTGTATCCATCTCCAGTCCCCACCAGGGACGTATCTGTTTATGTTCCGACCTCCGACAAAGAAGCTTATCCCTTTAAGGAAAAATCAACATATTCATAAACTTTGAAATTCGTCCTACATGTAAACTATGTTTTGAAATGGGTGGTTTATTTTAAAATACGCTGTGAAATATTTCTTAATCAAATTGTCTATCTGGATCTTCAAAACAATAATTACATATACGATTTTTAAATAATCTGTTAAAGCATAAACACAACTATATTGTAATCATGGTTTCGAGTATGGAGCATTCAATCACATCATTTCATATCTTTTCACAGGGGGTCGGGAAATTTTTTATATAGCAAATTTAGTATTACCTCGGGTCTTGAGGTAACGATAGACATTGATCAAAGAAAAGTATTTACAAACTCAATGTGTTCTGAAGACTGCTCTGTAGTCTCGATAAGTTGACAAAAAAATTAATTTGAAAAATAAAACAGAATTTAAAAAAAAAATGCCAGTGACTCGGAGAATACATACTATTGGATATGTTTTGCGATCTTATGAAAAAACTTGATGTGCTTGGCAGATGCATAATCCCCATTCAATCGAATGCCAAACAAGTTTTAACTTTCTTAAAAGGTACATCACAGGATCATAAATTACGTTCAACATTTTCATCGGGTTCGGATTACCAACACTGTAACTTTATTCCATATCTTCCGGGATTTGTATTTCCAATTCGGGACATTTATCATTTATATATCTCGTTGTAGCTTATATAATCTTAGTCACTTGATAAGCAACCAATCAGAGCCGATATCTATAATGCAGTTTAATATTTAAAGATAGCTAAAATATCGAATGAAACGAATAGTTCTATACCACGATGCGATGAGTTCACATGTTTGTTAACTGTTGTTTTATGGTTTGAATTACCCTTTTCTCCATCTTTAGGATGTTTGATTGTCATGTTTTTGAATTTTTGTCAGATTTTCGAAATCGCCTGGTTATATCCATTTGAATGCCTTTAAATATTTTTGCCCATGGACCCACATTTTTCTTTTTATAAATCTTTTACAAGTTTGATTTGTCAAAGTCTTATAAAATCTTATTTATTTACTAATAGTTTTTTGTGAACTTTACCTGCTCGTGGTCAATGATAACGCTATGAAAAATAAATAGAGAGCATTTTCACGCTATAATTTCAACGGCTAATATCTCGTAAATATGACCCCTATATTTGTTTGCTTTTTAGATTCCTCAATAAATCCCCTTTCAATATATAATAGTGTTGTGGAAAGCTATTTATTTTGAAACTGAGCAGCGAACTTCCTAAAAACATTTTATGAGCAAGTTCACTAACAATGGTTGGGTGTTGCAAATTAAAAGAAAAGAAGACGCACGTTATGTTCTTAATAAAAGATATTCCAAACCCTTTTGGACACACAAATGGTTGAGAAATGAAAATGAGTAAACATGCTAATTGAAATACGCGACAAAGAAACAGAAAGAACAACAAATAAGTATCAAAATTAAAATTATTTTTAAATTTTGAAATTGGAAGAATCCTGAGAAAAAAATTATATCAACATGATCAAAGGGCGAAATATGTATTTTGTACGTGAATTGACTTTGAGTAGAATATGTAATTGGTTTACATAAATTTAATATGACATTGTGCTGAATATATACAATGACTAACTCGTTTATACAAATAAAATTCAATTGAACGGTTCTATCTGTTACCAGACAATATACTTTAAATTGTATGTTTAGCCATATTAAAAGTGCTTTCAAAATTGGTGTCTTCTACTGGAACCCAGAAAAAAAAACCAAAAACATATAACTTTAATGTTTCGTATACCTTTATGCATTTGTTGAAGTTCATATTTAATCAACATGGCCTCTTCCAGCGTCTCCAAATTGGCAAGGTAGGCACCACGCCTTAAACACAAAGCCTTTAAAAAAGATTGTTGAATTTTTGAATATATGAATTGATTAAACAAAGTTACCTAAAAATAAGTGAAAGTTACAGTCATAAGTATAGTGCACTATATATCAAATACCATATGTGATTTAAAAAAAATAAAGACTAATTTCTTGTATTTACTTTTAAACGAATCATAGCAGAGCATTTTATCGTAAATTCATTGAGACCTCTGTATGTATTATCTTATTCATCAGTTTAATGGATTAAATAATTGTTGTTTGCTTAACGCACTAGTATGTATACTGTATGCATACATGTAACAAAAAAAAAGACCAATATGTGATTTAAAAAAAATAGAGACTAATTTCTTGTATTTACTTTTAAACGAATCATAGCAGAGCATTTTATCGTAAATTCATTGAGACCTCTGTATGTATTATCTTATTCATCAGTTTAATGGATTAAATAATTGTTGTTTGCTTAACGCACTAGTATGTATACTGTATGCATACATGTAACAAAAAAAAAAGACCACGGAGTACTACACTAGGCCCTTATATATATATACAACTCTTCTAAACATCAACCCAACAATGTTAGATTTGTAAATTTGCTCAGACGTTGGATAAAAACCGCAATTTTTATACGTGTGCATGTAAAACAAATGTCGATGTAGCAGGGTCTAAACACAGCACAAACAACATTTTCCAAAAGCTTAAAAAAGTGAAAAGGTATATTGTAACAAAACGCATTTGACTAACAGGTCGAACAACTCATGTTCTTAAACTCTGTTGACTTCATTGACGATTGTCAAATAAATTGATCACAAGATGTAAGAAAATTGATCTTAATATGCATTTTATACTAAACAGAAACAATGAACTTGCAGCAAAGATGTTATACCACAAAGATGAGGTGCAAATTTTTTTATGTATACCAGATCCGGATTTCTACAATAAATGTCTCTTCAGTGATGTTAGGGATCGAAACAGTATTTGGAAGGCCGTATAATTTATCTCAATTTAGGATAGACTCTTGAATTTAAAGAGTCAAAGTAGGATGAACGGATTATATAAACTGGAGGGTAAATATGATACAAGCTCAAACGAAAAAATAGAAACTAGTCTAAATTGAAAACTACGTTCAAACCTATGATTGCGTTATATAAAAACCGCAATTTTTATACGTGTGCATGTAAAACAAATTTCGTTGTAGATGGGTTTAAATACAGCACAAACAACATTTTCCAAAAGTTCAAAAAAGTGAAAAATTATATTTTAACAAAACGCATTTGACTAACAGGTCGAACAACGGATGTTCTTAAACCCTGTTGACTGCCATATACAACTCGTCTAAACATCAACCCAACAATGTTAGATCTGTAAATTTGCTTTCGCAAATTTTTGGTTCTTCCCTCGCCGGGATTCGAACCCATGCTACTGTTATATCGCGACACCAAATCGCCTGCTTTGCAGCCGTCCCGCGACCACCTGGACTGACTCAGACGTACTTATATATATATATATATATATATACAACTCTTCTAAACACCACCCCAACAATATTAGATCTCTTAATTTGCTTTCGCAAATGCACTGTATCCGGTGCACTAGACTACACGACCACCTTGGCTTCACAATAATAAAGCTTTAGGTGGGCGGGTGTTACCTTTCCTCGTCAGTTTTAATCTAGCGTCGTAATACAGTACATGATATATAAGGCATGGAGATGTTATTGTTACAGATCAGCTCAATTATCTATAGTAAAGGATCCTACAAATTAATACAAGATACAGTCACAGAAAATAATTATATTTATAAGTACGTCTGAGTCAGTGACACATCTATAACAGATTTATCCATCGGATCACCAGCAATGATGGTCATACATAGCTGTGTACATTATGTATATACAACTCGTCTAAACATCAACCCGACAATGTGAGATCTGTAAAGTTGCTTTCGCAATTTTTTTGTTCTTCCCTCGCCGGGATTCGAACCCATGCTACTGAGATATCGTGACACCAAATCGCCTGCACTGTATCCGGTGCGCAAGACCACACGACCACTTTGGCTTTAAAATAATAAAGCTCCTCGGTGGGCGGATGTTACCTTTCCTCGTCAGTTTTAATCTAGCGTCGTAATACAGTACATGATATATAAGGCATGGAGATGTTATTGTTACAGATCAGCTCAATTATCTATAGTAAAGGATCCTACAAATTAATACAAGATACAGTCACAGAAAATAATTATATTTATAAGTACGTCTGAGTCAGTGACACATCTATAACAGATTTATCCATCGGATCACCAGCAGTAATGGTTTTGTAACAATAACATCTCCATGCCTTATATATCATGTACTGTATGTATTACGTTGTAGAGTTGTAACTGACTCGGACGTACTTATAAAAATATATATTGTATATATTAGCTGAAAATTAAGGATGACGACTCACATCACAGTAAGTGTCCGGTTTGGATCGTGTTTAAACGAGTGATTTGATCGGGTATTTCGAGTGTCACCACTCTCGAATGAATATGATAAAAATTGTAAACAAACATACCTTTTTACTTGTATTTAAAATTTTGAAATAGATGATCAAACTTAAGAAAAAACAAGATTATACAATATAGGAGAAACAAATGATCATCCCAACAATGATCCGCGATATAAAAGGTTTATTTTACAATATATCTATTTTCTGTCCATGTTGTGGTTCAAAAATTTATATTAAAAACGGCGTATTCAACATGTTTTGTTAACTTTGGATTCGTAGAAAGACTTTAACTGAAATGAACAATTAATAGCAGAAAGAAACACTAATTTTAAGCTATTAAATATTCAGACATAACATCTGTTTTTTGGGATTAAGACTAAAATTATGCAAACTCATTCAAAATTGTGGTTTTAGTCTAAATCTAACATGCATTAATCTGTGCGAATAGTGTATTAAAGATTGAAACCCTCCAATAACCCTACAATAACTGTTGTATATCACATAAGCAACTTACAAATGCCCTATCTGCCGTTGTTTTCTCCCTGTTTATGAAGTAACAACCATCCCCTATCTTCTTAAAGGGGTACCTGCATTTTGCTGATTAAAAAAAGATAATGAAGGGAATGAATTAACTAATATGAATTTAGTATCATTAAACGACATATCCATTCCGATATCAATAGTTAAAAATTCATGATTGCTTTTATTTCGATCGAGGTTATTCAAGCGTCAATCAGCATTTTTTCTAATGTATTGTTATTTATTAATCTTTTATTTCTAACTTGGTTAACCTCTTCTTTGTAAAACATCTCCTTGTTTATACATGATAGTGTATTTTCGTATCGTAGTAGCATGAAGCGAGACACGAACAAGAGAGAAGTTATTTAGAATAGAAATGTGCTTGTCAATGTCTTCTGCTGTGTAAATGGTGAAAAAAGGGGGCCGCTGTCTCGGCACGAATATGTTTTCACTTCCTTGCTGAATTTAAATATTATTCGAAAAAATCAGAATCCTATAATTTAATAAAAACGTGCTCCCCCACATCCAGAACCAATACTACACTCAACATACAATCACAAAAGATGAAAGGTTAATACATTTATGTATAATAATTTAACAATAAAATGTATTCTCTCCGTTAATTAAGAGTGAATTTTATTTTTATTTTATTTAATCAAGAATGTTTGAACAGCAATATTTGTGGTGGTTAAATGGATTAATACCATCAACAACATACATGTACCAAAAGTAGAACAAACAAAAAAAAAAACATTTTAATGCAACGTTTAAGTACAGCTCTTTGTAAGAACCAGGCAGAGTGCGATACATGGGGGGTTTCAGATTTTTTCTATAATTGGTCTAGTCGAAGCAATAAATGAAAAATGCTCAAAAAATAATTTTGAGTGGGAAAATATGAGTGGTTGCCATGGTAACGGACACTCTATTTTTTGGTTGTTAAGCATGGTAAATTATTTCAAAAATCAGCTAAATCACCACAATTCAGAGCCTGATTATGAATCAAATCGTGCATTTTTCATTAATTTTCATATGTAACATTGATGGATCTTGGTTGAAGCTTCATTTTAGTGAAGATTGCATGTCAACCAAATTTGTAATATTTTTGTAAAATTTTGTGAAAAAATGCATATTTTCAACTTTTCCGAAAATGGGATTTTTGCTAAATTACCACATTTTCTCTGGTGTTTTTCAGAAAAGTGCAAATGTGAACAGAATAGTTAGCACTGTAGTTATGAAGTTTGGATACTACTTTGCCAAATTTAATAGAAAAATGTGTGGGATTTTTTTTTAGTTTTATCAGCATAGCAACCGATTTTTTCCTTGGAAACGGAGTTTTCATTTGCAGAATATTGCAGTTTTAGAGCTTAAATGTCCTGAATTTTTCATAACCAATAAGAAAAATACATAAAAGCTAACGTAAACTTTAAATTACAATCGTCAAGTGTTGTTGACTTCAATTGTTACCACCGAAACACATATCATCCTTAGCAATATCCACTCTGAAATTGCATAAATAGAAACTTATGTAAAAAAATACATAAATAGAGGGTGTTTATTTTCAAATTGGAATATGACTGCTTTGCTTCACTTAAAGTCTATTCTGTTTATTTCATAAGGTTCAACAAATGTAATATATAATGTAATATTATGGTTGGAAGGTTAGAAAAAAGGGGGGATGGTAGGTTTCTATACTATTAAACGAGAAGACCTCATTTTGGGTGTCGCTTCTCTTCTTTCCACACTAAATTAATCAACACGCCTCTGTGTCCTATAGTTACAGTGCATAGTCGCATTTGTCATCCATTCATATGATTATTCAGATTGAGTTATTTTGGGAGAAAAACGAGAAAAAAAGGCATCCGGATATTGTCCCGTCATTGGACGAAATTTTAAGTCAGAATAGACTACCGGTTTGCGTTTTTCTGTATATTTTGAACATACATGTATACTACGAATAAAGTGTATTTTCAAGTTAACTATCCACGCGTACGGCGGTCACAGAGTTTATAAATAAAATAGAGAGGGTATGTATACTATATCATTGAACACCATGGATCGATAAGTAAACTTAGAATTGGAAGTAAATACACTTTATTTATATAGTAATGAAGGTTCATAATATACAGATATTAAAGCGCTAAAACTATTCATGTTAACTTTTGATACCTTTTCGGAAATTCTCCGGTCATTAAATCTTTGACAAAACAGTGGCGGGTCCAGAACTTTTTTTAAAGGGGGACTGACTGACCAGTCACCTAAAATGGTGGCCGGAGCGGCTCCAGTCACGCTTCAGTGATTCCCTATATAATCAATCAAATTTTTCACACGAAAGGGGGGCCTGCTCCATGCAGTCAATCAAACTGTTCACACGAAAGGGGGCCCCAGACCCACCCCACCCTGATTCCGTCTATGCAAAATTCATTGATTACAAAAAAAGAAAATGGGGTATGATTGCCATGTTGAGTCAACTCTCCACAAGAGACCAAAATTACACAGAAGTTAACAACTATAGGTTAATGTACGGCCTTCAACAACGAGCAAAACCCATACCGCATACTCAGCTTTATAAGGTTCCGAAATGACAATGTTTAACAATTCAAACGAGAAAACAAGCAGCTTTATTCATAGTATGTACAAAAAATTAACGAAAAACAAATATGTGACACATAAACAAACGACAACCACTGAATTACAGGCTCCTTTCTTAAATGTTCATAACATACTGAATGTATGTTCATATTAAAATTGATAGAAAACCAAAAATTGGGAATTTTGGAAATAAAGGAGGAGGGATAAAAAAAACAATTTCCTGTCCCCAATAACATAAGCTAATTTTGCTGAAATTCTCCAGTCTATCAATATTTTACAACATTCTTTCAACAACACTTTGCATACTTTAAACTACGCTCTGAATGCCCGCGATTTCGCGGGTGTGTTCTAGTATTTTTTAAAGATATCATACATGAAGATTCTTGAAAAGATTATGTTTGGTCGGAGAGCCTGATTATAAATAGAATCATTTTTTTCAGAAATTTTATATATATAAGATCGATAATCTATAACTTGGGTTTAGCTTCAGAGGTTAGTTAAGGTACATTGAAGTTCTCTTGCCATGTTTTTGATTTTTTGTCAAATTTTCGGAAACCTCAGGTTTTATTCATTAGAATGCCTTAAAAAATGGCATTGACCCCCATTTATCTTTTTATAAATCTTTTACATGTATAATAGTTAGCAATCTGTAAAAGTTTTATGAAATTCAAATTATATTTTGATAGTTTTGAGAATGTAAACTTGTCAATGAAATAGCTATGAAAAGTCAAGAGATACTATTTTCCCGCCAAAATTTCAATGGCTAATATCTCGAAATCAAGCACATTGATCTGTATATTTTTTTTACTCTTTTGATTTCTTTATTAATCCCCTATCGATATCCACTTATAATTAAATTGAAAGATCCAAAATAATGTCATACAATTGTGAAACTCCAAGTCAAATGGACAAAATAAAAATTCTGCTTTAAAATGAATTTTAAATAAGGAAACATTTTTTTTTTAAATCTCAGAATATTATGAAGATTCATTGATAGAAAGTCATTGAATTTTCATTTCGATATAATGAAGTCTTTTTAAGATGTTTGGATAGCAATTTAAATAGAGAGAACATAAATTGTAATTTTATTAATAAAACATCTTCATTCTATATATATTTCTTGCCAACCTACATGTACTTTACACAAACGAGAGCTTACTTTGCTAGTATATTTATATTCGGTTATAGCTATATTAGCAGGGTTGATTTTTGTCTTTCCGTATAACCGCAATTTACTCAATTTCTTTGAAATATATATATACTAGTAGTAACATGGATATCGTTTGGGGGGGGGGGGGGCTTTATAGTTTATGCAGTGTAAGCTAATGCTCCTTTGGCCTATGATGATTTACTTTTAGGAATAGTGACTTAGATAAAGAGTTTTCTTATTGGCATTCATACCACATTTTCTTATATTATTCTGCTCATTATTGAAGTCAATGATATGATCTAATTATTCAGGGATTTTACTTTGCAATGACTACAATAGTGATACATTTTAATATATACAGCCTCCTCTATTAATAACAACTGTTTCCTTTGAATCTTAAATAAGAAATAAGATAAAACAAAGGTTTGCATTATTTTGCAAAGGTTTGCGTTGTAACGCAAACATTGGAAGTAAAATTTTTAAAAATATGTGGCTATAATACGCTTCCGTAGATTTTAAGAAAGGTAGTGCATATGTTAGTTAAGAATCAGTGCTCACCCATTACATTAAGAATTGAAAAATCGTTATGTACAGCTGATAAAGTTGAGGATGAGTGTCATTTTTCAATCGAATGCTCACTTCATAACAATTTGAGGGAGGAATTCTTTCAGCACATTTCTAGCACATATTGATGTTAACACAAGAAAACTTGACTATTATGGGGATACTGACGATTGTATTGTTAATAAATAGTTCTTTTGAATTATGTAGTACATGTCTTGATACTGACTGTTATTTCAGAGTTCGCGAAAAGTGTCTTTCCTTACGATTTTACCACCCAAATTTTGCATAGGACTGACACAATTTTAGTATTTTTCAATAGAGTTAATAGTGAGGACCAGCAGATTTTCTTCAAGGACCACCAGGGAAAATACTTTTCGCGAACTCTGTTATTTGATAAATATAGTTGGTTTTTTTCCTATTTTGTTTTGGCTCCGATTGTGACTGAGTCTTATGGTGCTATAAAGATAATTATATCATATTATTATTGTTATAAAGTCTTTATGTTGTTCCAATCATTATACCGCCGCTTCAAAAATTGGGGTAAAATTGAGAATGGAAATGGGGAATGTGTCAAAGAGACAACAACCCGACCAAATAAAAAACAACAGCAGAGGGTCACCAACAGGTCTTCAATGTAGCGAGAAATTCCCGCACCCGGAGGCGTCCCTCAGCTGGCCCCTAAACAAATATATACTAGTTCAGTGATAATGAACGCCATACTAATTTCCAAATTGTACACAAGAAACTAAAATTAAAATAATACAAGACTAACAAAGGCCAGAGGCTCCTGACTTGGGACAGGCGCAAAAATGCGGCGGGGTTAAACATGTTTGTGAGATCTCAACCCTCCCCCTATACCTCTAACCAATGTAGTAAAGTAAACGCATAACAATACGCACATTAAAATTCAGTTCAAGAGAAATCCGAGTCTGATGTCAGAAGGTGTAACCAAAGAAAATAAACAAAATGACAATAATACATAAATAACAACAGACTACTAGCAGTTAACTGACATGCCAGCTCCAGACTTTTTTGCCTCTGTCTGTCTGTCCATCCTTCCAACCGTCCAGTTCATCCCTCCGTCCCCTGGAATATTTTCGTTGAATTTTTTCATGAACTTCATAACAAGAATTTTTGAAAGGTTCATTGAAGTCGGCTATATCGTGTGATAAGTGTTCAGATTCATCACTAAACCACTTCCTGTTTACCGAACACTTTTCACATGACAGCCAAGTTAAAAAAAAAATCATCATATTATTCTGTCGAACTACAATTAAATACAATGATTTCTGTAAATTGGTTTCGGGGTTTATATTAGTAAGCTATACTGTGTGATCCTTTTTTTCAGATTCAAAACTGAACAATGAAATATTTGGGCGAGATATCATCAGTAGTTTGCACCATCACTGGTTGTTTATATGCTCTTTATAGACCCTTTAATTTGGAAAAATTAAATATTTTGTTCTGTTTTATTCTATATACAGATTTCGAATTGAGTATATAAAAAGTATTCGAACTACCTAATCCTGATGTTATATAAACGGAATTATTTCTTTAAAAACATGTTTTTATATCTAAACGTAATAATACAGAAAGACAATTTTTTTATCCTGTTACCCTTATGCTTGACTTGATAAGTGTTGGACTTATGGATTGTCGGAGTATTGGGCCGTCGGAGCAATGAATTGTCGGACTATTGGGTTTACTAATGGGTTGTCAGACTAATTGGCTGTTAGACTAATGTGCTGTCGGACCAATAGGTTTTCGGACTAATGGGTTGTCTGAACAAAGGGCTGTCGGACTAATTGGCTGTCGGACGAATGGACTGTCGGACCAATGGGCTGTCGGACCAATTGGCTGTCGGAATAATATCATGTAACCTATATGGCCTGGTTAACTAAAGAAATTTCTAAAAGTTACCATTTGATCTTAGGGGAACCTTTCTGGAGCCCTCTTTTCGTCATACATACACTACTATATTTTTCGACTTTCATGTAGATTTGTTTTTGATTTTTTCTGTTAATTTAAAAAAGAAGATGTGGTATAATTGTTAATGAGACGGTTACATGTCATTATTCCGAAAAGATAAAAAAAAATCTACATGAAAGTCGAAAAATATAGTAGTGTATGTTTGACGAAAAGAGTGCTCCAGAAAGGTTCTCCTAAGATCAAATGGTAACTTTTAGAAATTTCTTAAGTTAACCAGGTCATATAAGGCAAATTATACAGGTAACAGTGACACCAATAAAATTAAAACTTGATCTCTGTGTATACATGTTTCATAAGATTTGATCTAGGCAAACAAAATTAAAATAGAAACCAACTTTGTGACAACTAATGTACTAAAGAACATGGGTAAAACCTACTACAACTCCTCCTCCCTAAAACACACACACACAACAAGATATTATGTTATCGGAATCTAGAACGTGTGAGATACATGTAGAACAACGCATAATAAGGAATGATTCCTTATCTCGGAGATCCTGAATTTCAATTGCGGGATAGTAGTATAACAAAGCAGTTATTAATGATATGTTAATAGCTACATGTATATATTAAAAGGATTCCATTATACTGGACTTTCGATATTAGCTATCACCCATTGCCTATTATTATTTTTTAAATCACCACCAACTTAAAATGTGTTCAATTTGCCTGTCCGTCTATATCCACCCGTCCATCACACTTCAGTTTCAGTTTAGAAATGCTTTGACCAAATGATTCTATTATTGGTTTGTTAATATTATGTTACGGATCAATTTTGTAATTTATGCTGGTGGAATAACATCTCAGACGGATGTGTGCCATAAGAAATTAAGAATTTTCTTACATTTGTTAGGGCCATATATATCTTGCCTTTCCATAAGCCAGGTTGACCCGGCTATTGTAATCCCATGAAGTTCATCATCTGTCAACCTTAAACCAGATGCTCCACAGGGCATAGTTTTATACCACCACAGAGTTCGAACCCTGAATAGTTGGGGCAAGTATGGACACAACATTCAAGCTTGATACAGCTCTGAATTTGGATTGCGATTAAATAGTTGACACAACATAGTTTTCTGACACAGAATGAATGTGGTCTAAGAACTTGAACTTAAAAACTTAAAAATTGGACATTTACCTATTATGGTCCAATATCCAAAATCTAAATACATGGTTAGATTCAGCATATCAAAGAACCTCCAAGAATTCATTTTTTGTTAAAATCAAACTAAGTTTAATTTTGGACCCTTTGGACCTTAACGTAGACCAATTTGAAAACGGGACCAAAAATTAAGAATCTACATTCACGGTTAAGATTCGGCATATTAAAGAACCCCAATTATTCATTTTTTTGGTGAAATCAAACAAAAGTTTAATTTTGACCCTTTTGGTCCCTAATTGCTAAACTGTTGGGACCAAAACTCCCAAAATCAATCCTAACCTTCCTTTATGGTCATAAACCTTGTGTTAAAATTTCATAGATTTCTATTTACTTATACTAAAGTTATGGTGTAAAAACCAAGAAAAATGCTAAATTGGGCCCCTTTTTGGTCCCTAATTCCTAAACTTTTGGGACCAAAACTCCCGAAATCAATCCCAACCTTTCTTTTGTGTTCTTAAACATTGTGTTTGAATTTCATAGATTTCTATTTACTTATACTGAAGTTATTGTGTGAAAACCAAGAAAAATGTCTAAATGGGCCCTTTTTTGGCCCCTAAATCCTAAACTATAGGGACCAAAACTCTCAAAATCAATCCCAACCTTCTTTTTGTGGTAAATAACCGTGTGTTTAAATCTCATAGATTTCTCTTCACTTACACTAAAGTTAAAGTGCGAAAACCAGTGTTTCTTCGGACGACGAAACGCAATTATCTTTTCAAAAATCTACTTGTATGCAACATTTAAAAAAATCAACTTACCCCCTCCCATTTTTTCCAAGACCCCCCCCCCCCCCCCAATCCTAATGTTCATGAAATATTACATTTATTGAACAGTTTGAAGAAAATACCCCAGACAAGACTGTGAGTGAAGCAAGAATGAATTTGAACCCTTAACTTATATATTTTTTTTACATAAATTTCTATTTATACAGTTTTTTAGTGGATGTTGCTATAGATAATATGTCTTTCCGTGGTAACAATTGAAGTCAACAACACTTAACGATGGTAATTTAAAGTTTGCGTTAGCTTTTATGTATTTTTCTTATCGGTTATGAAAAATTCAGGACATTTAAGCTCTTAAACTGCAATATTCTGCAAATGAAAACTCCGTTTCCAAGGAAAAAAATGGTTGCTATGGTGATAAAACTAAAAAAAATCCCACACATTTTTCTATTAAATTTGGTAAAGTAGTATCCAAACTTCATAACGACAGTGCTAACTATTCTGTACACATTTGCACTTTTCTGAAAAACACCAGAGAAAATGTGGTAATTCAACAAAAATCCCAATTTCAGAAAAGTTGAAAATATGCATTTTTTCACAAAATTTTACAAAAAAATTACAAATTTGGTTGACATGCAATCTTCACTAAAATGAAGCTTAAACCAAGTTCTATCATGTTACATATGAAAATTGATGAAAAATGCATTATTCTATTCATAATCAGGCTCTGAAATGTGGTGATTTAGTTGATTTTTGAAAGATTTTACAACGCTTAACAACCAAAAAATTGTGTGTCCGTTACCATGGCAACCACTCATATTTTCCCACTCAAAATTATTTTTTGAGCATTTTTTTCATTTATTGCTTCTACTAGGCCAATTATAGATCAAATCTGAAACCCCCCATGTATCACATGTATATGGCACACTGCCTGGTTCTTATAAATAGCTGTACTTAAAACGTAAAATCACAAAAATACTGAACTTAGAGAAAAATCTAATCGGAAAGTCCATAATCACATGCCAAAATCAAATAAAAAAACACATAAGAAAACGAATGGATAAGAACTGACTATTCACCCTAAGCATTTCAAAGTGCGAATGATCAGACATATAAAATACCAATAAATGTACATGAAAAATAATAACAACATACCAGCATGGGTTCCTGCAATCATGAAATCACTATATAGTACAAATACACTCAACACAAGAGCAAACATATTCAGCATGGTTAGAGGAATAACGCATTGAGAATACAAAATATAGAATCGTGACAAGAACTTATAGTATTTAGCTCAAATTTCATTTGATGTCAACGTTACAACAGATGTTCTATTTTTTGTTGTATCAATTTACAATGCAAAAACACAATTGCTACACGTTTACAACGTGTCTAAAACTTCCACTGAAATTCAAATAAAAAATACAGATCAAGACATATTGAACATTTCGTACATGCTATTTGTTCCCGAAGAAAGTTGAATTGGTTTCTATATCTGTGAGCATGTATTGTCCATATATTCAATTTGACTTTCTGTTATTATCTCATTTATTAATTTGAAACAGTAGAAATCGTTCAACCCGGAAAATAACTTTCTCCCAATGTACTTCAAATGCAATGCAAATGTTTTAATTTTACCAAGTCAATCTGATTATCTGAAGGTTTCTTTCCATGTACCTCGCACGTTAATGAAGTGATAATTTCAAGAGGAAGGGCAAACAAATTTTATTCATAGCATTCCCATTATTAAAATTTCCTTTAACCTTTACTTAAATCCACAATGTCAAAACCCATTTTGTACCTTTTAAGACTTAAGGTTCTAAAGTATTATGTCGAGTTATATTTTAACAGATTCCATTTACATGATTGTATCGCCTTGTGTTGAAGACCTATTGGTGGCCATATGCTGTTGTTTGCTCTTTCGTCGGGTTGTTGTCTCTTTGCCACATTCCCCGCTTATGTTCTCAATTTAATTTATCAAGTTCGAAGAAATAGTCTAACGTAAGTATGCATAACAGACTGGATCAAAAAATTCACTTCTTCGACCTAGGTTAACATGGTTAATCGGAGGATGATTCGACACATAGGAACATTGCCAAGATACATTTAAATTCACACAGGATAACAATTTTAACGACATCAGCTACAAATATTGTTTTTTGGTTGGTTCTCGTATCTGATATAGTCAGTAGGTTTCTCTCTATAATTCCAATTAGTACCCCATACAAAGACCATAAATCAACGCTTAAACCCTGAAGTAGATCTAAAGTACAAGCAGTTTGACTCCAATTCAGTATTTGTTTATTGAACGAAAAGGCATCTGAAATAATGTCCTTCTTAAAATCGTTTGAAATTAACGATTGAATCAACACTCATCCAACAGCAAGTGAGCCCTGATCACAACAACCACTGGCGTCAACAAATTTAGGAAAATTTTATAAGGCCGATTTTTCCACTTTAACAGCTTATTTTAAGATTTGTTTTATATCAAGAAAAATCTTGATAAGCATTGCCGTTGAATATGTTTTCTCAAATGATAGAAAAACGACCAGAAGAACGAAAATCGTCTATAGTGATCGTAACTTGGACTTGTTTTTATAAAAAGATGATCGTAACTGAAAATTTACGATGTGCTGTTTTCTTTGAACGAACATTATATTTAGCAGTCACAATATATTGGTATTATTGAAAATAGTATATGAAACTAGACAAAATGAGCTTTAATGATCAACGCTATTTGTCAATAAGCAATGGCATAAGGGGAAATTAGCAGGCTTATTTACACATGTCCTCGATATTTGTTTCTTATGATTAGTTTAGTTAATATTCAAAATGGAATACTGTTATATGAAGTAAATATAATTATTATCCTCATGATACAGTTTAAGAATACAGGTCAACATTTTCACTGAATATTTTAGAAATAACTTAAGTAATGGTAGGCATAAAGCTACATTATTTTGATGTGTTTCTATCGATTCTAACTTGTTGTTTGGTCTTGTATTTTCTTAATCAAACTATGACTATTAAACATTGGTAGACTACAAAGGCTTTTTTAGAGGGAGCGCCAGGGTGTCTACATCCCCTTTTTTGTTGGGGAAACTTTGGTTGATTATATTGGGAATCAATGAAGCATGACTGTAGCGGGCTTACTCTAGATCTTAGGCAGCCAGTCCCATTCCCCTTTATGGAAATCACGGTATCCGTCACTGGACTACTTTGCCTATATTTACCATGGGTTGGCTATGCATGTAAAGAAGGAAAAGCGGAAATAAATGGTATACACGTTTATATCAGATTCCATGTTTTTTGCAAACTATTAATCCTTAAAACAAAAAGGCAGGACGTTAATTTAGGTATAAAAAATCGGCATGAAGTAATTTAAAAAAAGGCAGGACCGAATAGAGAGAAAAATAAAAACGCAGGATCAGATTCAAACTTTAAAAAATGCAGGACAAAATTTTCATCCTAGCCCCCCCCCTCCCCCCCCCCAAATAAAAATCAAATAATAGCTCCCTTAATTGATAGTTTCATTATTTTTTTTCATTCAACAGATATGGTGACACTTCTTAATGCATTTTTATATTGAACTAGATAAAAAAAAAAACAAGAATCTCGCGAAATCATAACCATTCGTGCACTTACCAATAGAACGTTAACCATCCTTCCAGTGATTGTCCCTCGTTTTTTGCACAATATGAGCTAATAATGTACACTTTGTGCATAGCAGATAGATTTATTTATCAGAAAATGCTTCGTTGGAACAGACAGTAACAATCATCTTAAATAAGAGTTACGATCATCGTTGATAAAAATAATTAAAAGTTACGATTTTGTATTTTGACTTTCATTCTTCTTGTTGCTTTTTCATCATGAAAAAAAAAATTCAATGGCAATGCTTATAAAGATGTTTCCTGACATAAAATAAATCTGAAAATAAGCAGTCAAAGTGAAGAAATCAGCCTTCTAAAATTTCCCTAAATTTGTGTCCGCCTTATTGGGATGATCGTAACGATCATCACGTTGACACCAGTGAACAACTACACAAGTTTATGTTTTCATGCGGCTTGCAGGTATCGTGAGAACTCTCCAAGTCACGTGTGGCAATTCAGTGATTGTCGTTTCTTGCTGTCAAATTTTGTCACATATCATGTATATGTTATATTTGTTTTTCTTTATTGCTTTGTAATACACCTCCATAATATCCCCGAAAGTTCTAAAAGTAGGGACGGCTTTATTTCTGTTCACCATCAGTTGTAACTCAATTGAGTTGTTGTGCTGTTGGTTAGATCAATTTGATAACAGCTAACCAGTACCAAGTTTTTCCGTAATGCATTGGCGGATCCGGAGGGTTGTTTCAGGGGTAGGAATCCCCTTTTGTTGGACGATCAATGTATTTGAAGGAGAAATTTGGTTGGAAATGCGTGGGTTTATATGTGGATGCCTGTTTTTATGACATTTGGTTGTTGTCAATTATTTCAACGTTTTTCTTAAGCTTAGCAGCTGTGTACGACTGCAACTTTGTTCTAGTTAATCACGTTACTGTTCAAAATGTGGATGAATTATCGTTTTTAATAATGTGGTGAGTTAATACATAATCCCATATATAATGTGTGTCGGATTTTTAAATTTGTGCATTTATTTTCGTGGATCTTTAAATTAATGTTGAAGTGATATATACACATGGAAAAAAGTAAAGCAACACCATGATTTTTTAAAACATGAAAAATTAGCCTCTTATTTTGAATGGAATATGATAAAATATTGAAACATAGTTTATGTTAACATTGGCATTTAAACAAACAAATAATGTTTGAAAAATAAAAGATTTATCTAACCACAATTTTAGTAACAAAATGAAGTGTTTTTTGTACAAAATGAAGTGTTTATTGTACAAAAAAAAAAATGCATTTTACAACTTTTACTGTAGTCGAACTTTACAATGTCAGACATTTCAAAATTAATCTAAAGATGATTGTTTACATCATGGTTAATCGTTATACGCAAAAGAATTAGTACTTTATGCGCAGCCTCGTTCAAAAAGATAACCGTCTCTTATCGTCTTCCGATTCCTGCCAAAAATCGACCAATTTGTGACACACAAATCAAGGAAAGTGTTTGTAGATAGATGTTTTTGTGTTCTGTTAAATTATTCCTTTTATTGTTATACGATGATGACTAATGTACCCATATTCTGACTATTTTATTTATTGTGTCTGTTTAGTTAACGCATCAATGTAAATATACAAAAATTGATGAGACTGTCATCAAAGTGAGAGGGTTAGCGCTATAAAACCAGGTTTAATCCACCATTTTCTACATTTTAAAATGCCTTTACCAAGTCAGGAATATGACAGTTCTTGTTTTTAATGCGTTTTGTTATTTGATTTTGCCATGTGGTGAATGACTTTCCGAATTGATTTCTCCTCTAAGTTCAGTATTTTTGTGATTTTACTTTTTGCTAAGGTAGCAGCAACCATTTCTGATGAAGGGCATTGTTTATTTCATAACGTGTTCGAACTAGGGTGTCCTTTCGCGCACTTTACTCCTAATAGTGTCCCATATATGCTCGATATGGTTCAAATCAGGGCTCTTATCGGACCAAGGAAGATGAACCGAATTCCATTGGAACATTGGAATTTCCTCAACGATGTCAATTTCTAACTTTGGCGAGCTCTGCACTACATTGGACACGGATAACTGTGTGTCTGTTCGTAATTAAAGGTCCCCGAAATGGTCTTATCGCACGATAATCAGTAGCGATGAGGCGGTCTCGAACAGTTCTTGTTAAAGGCTCCGGTATGCCCACCACTCTTTTTCTGACTTAGTCGGTGTAGTTTCGGTGTTTGCCCTTTGAACTTAAGGTCGCTTAACTATGGCAACAGAATACGCAGGCTCGAATATCCTTTCTGTGATTGGACAAAACGCTGTTATGGTGGGGTGATTTGGTTGTGTTTGAAAAAACGTCTCGTTAATTATATCGTGATGTAAAGCAAGTGAAAAACTATAAATATTTGAACTAGATCTTACAAAGATTTATATTGTTATTAAAATAATTGTTTCTCCAATAGCTCTTTGCATCTGTGACAGCTGTTTATTTGGGACAATTATATAATTTTTATTGTAAACTTTGTTGTACGAACGTACATGACTTTTAGAACGCACCTACGCATGTCAGATTTCCGCGGGGTTTTGGTGAATGTAAACAGAAAGATACGAAGACCGAAAAAAATCTGAACACAAACAGATATAACGTTATTTAAATGGTATCTTTGTGCTTCTGAAGGTTATCGAAATGATAGTTTTAAACATATACTCAAATTTAAATACGTCGGATATCTTTTTTAAAGACAGTTCTTGTTAGGATTGTATTGTATGCAATGGGTTTCCTTCTGACCAAACTTCATTCTGCTTGATTTTCCCTAGCAGATGGTATAGGGGGTCTTTTTGATCTCGGAAGGTCTTCAACGTCGTTTATTACCTGATTTTTATTCTCAAAACGACTTATAGTGGAATGGTGATGACCAACAATACGTGCGGTTGTCACAGCGACATTCCTGCTTCTCTCATATTGATAATCAGCCATCTTGCTGCAGTTAAGAGTTGTGGAGAACCCATTACAATGTGTCAATCAAATAACTTTATAAATTTGGTTCTTTAAAGTGTTGAAAACAATGGGGATAAACACATCTGTTTTGCTGTTGACGGGTACAGTAGCTGCATGTGCAGATAAGAACTTATCGAGTCGATATTTTCTTTTATCAAACATATTTAAATAATGTTTAACTAGTTCAATTTTAACAAATCATGTATAAAAAAAAAATAAAGAGTGTTTTTTAATTTCAATTTCAATTTCGTGTTGCGATTCTTTTTTCCATGTGAATAGATAAATACATGCTCAATTTCTATTTGTTTTATACGATATTCACAAACTCTTTGTTGGTTTTTACATGTAGATTTTATGAATTTATGATAATGCAAAGCACTCGATTCCTACATTTTCAGAAATATTAAACTTTACTTTCTACTTTTTATTGTCTAAATACGCGAGAGAAAAAAGCTACAACACAGTAACATGATTTAAATTTCGAAAGGCAAAACTGTGTTTGATCAATGTTACGTTTTCCTTACCAGATTTGAGCATGGTCTTAAAATGGGATTCCATTCGAAAACCGGCGATCGCTTCCCTACTTTTAAGATTTTGAAATCGTTCCAGGTGAGGCGAATGAAATGCGCATCTGGTGCAAGAAAATTGGTACCGTTAATTTTATTACTACCACTGGGTCGATGCCTCTGCTAGTGGACTATTAGTCCCCGAGGGTATCACCAGCCCAGTAGCCAGTACTTCGGTACTGGCATGAAAATACGGATTTTTTGTGTTATTAAAATTTGCTGTTACAAAATGATAGAAATTATTATAAATTAAGGAATGTATCTCCCTCATGCAAAGCTCTTATTCCTTTCACGGATTTGGCTATACTTTTTGGACCTTTTGGATTATAGCTCTTCATCTTTTATATAAGCTTTGGATTTCAAATAATTTGGCCACGAGCATCACTGAAGAGACATGTATTGTCGAAATGCGCATCTGGTGCAAGAAAATTGGTACCGTTAATTTTATTATCATACATTTATCATTTATAAGAGTTTCATTATACTAAAAACTCTTGCCAGTGTCCCGTCCGCAATAGTAAAATAGGTACACTTCAATATCATGATCAAGGGTCATCAAGCTATTTGTGTTTGTTAATAATAATAATAATAATAATAATAATAATAATAATAATAATAATAATAATAATAAAATACGTTTTATTCTATAAAAGAAGCAAATACTGTTACACTAATTAACATGATTGGTATAATTATGTAGATAAGATAAGATATATTTTATTTCCAATAGTGGACCCATTACAGACATAATCAGTACATTGCTTTTGATATATATGATCAAAACATTTTTATCGGGAATTGTAAGTCCTTTTTGTAGTGTGGATTTAAATTTAGATACGCATTAATCCGTGCATTGTATGTCAGTCACGTAGTTTGATAAACTATCTTCTGTATGATGAACAATTAAAAGGTTTTTTATTAAGAAGTATAAGTATTATCATATAAAAAGTGTCAAGATGTATAACCTTTAAACCATTCTCTTTTAAAAAAGACTCAGTGAACAGAACAAATTCTGTATTTAGATATCATACTGTGATATAATATTATTAGTTATTAGTAGCATTTATTTTCGCCATTATGCTTCTCATCTAATATCATTAAGCAGAACTATGACAAATATCGTCATTAGGATGTATATAATTCTGTGGACTATTTATTGTCTTTGAAAACCTTGTAATGGATCATATTATATTTAACAGTAAACTTTGGAGTTTTCTATTTCTATTTCTACACACTTGGACCATAAATTTCAAAATTCAGTCGAAAGTGATCAGAAACTTCAAAATATACACTTATAGAATTACACAGTTTGAACACAACTGATTTAATGTCAAAGGCTAAAATGACAAAGCTTTCAAGGGAAGATTAAGAAACAACAAGCACGCGACACTCATAAATGAGTTGCAAGACTAATCACCACGGATATTTATAATATACCATTTTTGTATCGTGTAACCATTCTAAGGCTTAAAAACCGTGGAGTTATCATCCTAAATACACAAAGTTTGTAAAAAAACTACATTTGCAATTTTTTATTAACTTTTTGTCTGTTCATTGGATTTTATAGCCATTAAGTGATTAGTTAATGTCCTTAATTAGGATTCGGAATAAGCCGCCATGTTAACTTTCTGAAATCCATAAATGCTCGATTAATGCAATAGAATCTAAAATGAAATAGCACCTACGTCACGAACTTCCTTTTAATTAGATATTATACAAATTTAAAGGGAAAAGATAACGGAATATCATTCAGCTTTTTTAGTAGTCTTTCGGTCATGTTATGTTTGGCAATGACGTTCTTGCACCAAGATCAATCAAGACATGTCGAGGAATTTTATTTTATTCTAATTTTATATTTTGCATAATTTTCCTGTGTATTAATGAAAATCAGTTATGTATTTCTTTTTTAACTGTTTCTTTATGCGCTTAGAACTCCTAAATCCTATGCATGGGTATCAGGTATATATATATATCACAATGATGATAGCGAAAGTAGCTTCGGCAAAATGGTCTAGTGCAAACAATAAGTTGTAAATATGCAAACCATAAATTAATACATGTAAGATCTTTTTTCAAGATCACTTTCGGTATGCCGCAGAATTACTAATTAAGAAAGTTTATTACAAGAATCAAATTTAGCTAGCCAGTTATTTTTGATAAAACTTGAGTTCTGCAAAATGGAGCACAAAAGTTTCGTCATAGACATATTTTTTTTCTAAATTATATATTAAATTGTGATAGCTGTATGCATCTGCACAAAATAATTTTTACCAAAAAAAAAAAAAACAGTTATTGCAGGAACAATCTTTGTGCATTATATTTGTCTATTATCTTTTAAAAAATGTATATATCATTTTCTAATAAAGACTTCTTGGATCTCGACAATCATTTTAATTTGTAATAAAAACCGGATATTTATTTATTTAAGTATAAATATCGAATTATTTTCCTCAGAGTTTCCATTATCAATTGTGACACGGATAATCCGTCGGTTTTAATAATAAAAAAAAAAAAACACTCTTTAATAAAATCTAATGGAACAATAAACAACTGTCATACAAGTGAGAGGTTTTATTTGATAGCTATATAACCAGGTTTAACCCATTTTTTTATTCGGAGAATGCCCTTTTTAAGTCAGGAATATGACGGTTGTTTTTCACTCCTTCTGTTTGTTGAAAAAGTTTGATTTTTTAAGCTTTCGTGGACGTTGATTTTTTTTTTGTAATTAACCTTAGAGATGTTCTGTATTTTTTTTTTTTTATTTTTTAAAGAATGAAACTGTCGCACAAGAACGTACAAAAAGGAAAATTGCCAAAACTTTCGATAAATATTTAAGATACGTTTTGGCAGTCCATTCACGATTTTGTTAAATGTCTCTGGTAAATGCCTACGAACTTAAAAGATGAATTCTATATTAGCTAAAACTTTACTCGGTGATATGTATTGATGCACTTTTAACATTCGATTTCGAACATTTCGTTTTACTAATTTATAATTATAATAATAATTCCTGGTCAAAATTGTAAATCTGTGCTAAAAAAAAGGCAACGGTAGTATACCGGTGTTCAAAAGTCATAAATCGATTGCGAGACAAAAAATCCGGGTTACAAACTAAAACAGAAAGGAAACACATAAACTATAAGAGGAAGAACAAAGGAACAATAGGAACAATGAAGTGCAACAAAAACAAACGCCAACATACCTAGAAACGACATTGAGACATTGAAAAACCAAACGGTGCTGGGAAATCATGACAATCAGGAATTTGTCCGTCACTGGTAATAAATTATTCTAAAATATGAATATTTTCCATTTGCCGCCAAACGGTTATAGTAAAGGCTACTGGTTCTCTTGCTTTGTATGTTGTTTTTACTATTATTTAAATGCTTTTTAATGTTCTTGCGATGTTTATGAATTTCATACTAAAGATGTGTTTGAAATGGTATATTTCTTCTTGGAAAGAGTCAGTTCACCGTTTTTTAAAAAAAAAGGACTATTCATATTTTTTTTTTCGAGCCCTGAATTAGATTATATTGAATAATGAAGTCTAATTCACTTAATAGTATATGGTTATTTTATTTCAGTTTACGGTCATATACCTGACATGGTACAGGCATTTTTCATAGACAAGTTGTGACTATCACTTTGATATATTTTGACTTGATTTTACTATAATGTAATAATGTTAAAATAAAGACTAATCGATTGATCGATTTGTGTATGACGCCTCTTTCAGCTTAAACCATTGTGGTGACGTCAGCCTATTCATTTACCGTGGATTCTTTTTCTAGTCAACGCTTCCTAAATCTGTCGCTGAAATGGGCTCACCACATTATATTCTTTTGTTTCTTTTGTGTGCCTAATTCCATCAAGTTTGAATTGACTAATTAACTGATTTCTGTTCACTAATGGAATTGTTTTAAAAACTTACCTTTAATTTTTGTGATTTCTATATGCCTTCACTGGGATTCGAACCCGTCCATGAATTCTGATACGTGTTACTGACATCAACATATCGACGAAACCTCTGGGCTAACAAATGGTTACGATTTAAACGTCTATTTTATTTATATAAATGAATATATGATATACATCGGCACAACAGTCAAACAGGGCTTTTACCTTTATATATACACTAGAACATACCCGTATATCGCGGGTCCGTGACTGAATTAAAGTATATAACTATGCGCAAGCCTTATTTTAGTATTAGTATTGTCATCTGATAAAGTCATGCTGATTATAAGATACACAGTTTTCTCTGCTTTCAAATCTTTCTGTTTGAACCCGTCGAACTGGAACTTATCAATTATTGATAATATTAATTATTTGGAAAACAAAAGGTCCTGGAGTATTTTTTAATCAACAGCATTGTCCTAAATTAGTTATAAATATTGAATTCTTTGATTCGCTGTTTTACGTCATGCCCGCTAACAAATTGAAAACTGTACCTATACGCCTTATTTTAGTCTAGATTTTTAGTATTCGTATTGTTATCTTAGAAAGTCTAACTGATTAAAATACTACAATAGGTAACAATTTGACAATTAAGTAGTGTCAACCCTGTGATTATGACCCGTGTAATACTATATAGCATATTAATTCTGAATACACCGTTTGGTGATGCGCCTGTCAGATGCGGAACGTACAGATAAGGTAATCAGTAACAGGTGAATATACTATTGGTATCGATATCGGACTCGACCCGGAACTTCTTAATTATTGGCAATATTAATTACATGGAAAACAAAAGGGCCTGGAGTGGTGTAATTTTCAATTTACACCTTTGTACTATATTAGTTATATATAAAGTTGAATTCTTTGATTCGTCGTTTTTACGTGATGACGGCTGACAAAATGGACCTCGTAATTTTAGTATTATAGATAATAGGCAAACGAAAAGTATGAATTGGTAGCCACGAGGTTTCATGGTTAAGATAAATAAAGATAAAAAAAAAATCGTTAAGGTAAATGAGTTCAAGGTACGGACTTGTATTTTTAGGTTCGAATCCCTGAATTCTTTTCCCTATTCTCTAATTTTCAAGTTTTTGTTCTTGTTTTGTATGTTATTGTTGATAATTTGCGAGTTTGGTCGGTTTTTTTTTTTTATTATTGTTAGCTATTCCACATGTTAGAAGCAAAAATGATTACATTCTCATGATTTGTCCATTTTTGTTTTATAAATTAATATAATATAATTTCATCTGTTTTACTACATAATTTTACATCTGTTAATTCGTAAATTCCTATGCTAGAAAATCGTGATGTGCCTACAATTAGGCTATTTGTTAGAAATTTCGGAAACATACTTATTATATGCACTATATATATGTCGGGATGTATTCCCTTTGACACATTCTCCATTTCCATTTTCAATTTTAATAGAAATAAGTTCGAATATATCTTATTTTGTAAAAACAAACAATATTCTAGATGCCTGATAGTATGAAGATCTTTAACGACAGACATGTTGTGTTATGATATATTTGTATTTTTGTTTTAACCATTTAATTGGGATATTCAATTTATTGTAATGAATCGTTTGACACGATTACATGGTTATTTCAACTCACCTACAATACCTTCTAATTAAGAATTGCGGATGAATTCCCTAGGAAATACCGACCTTTGATTGGAAAACTGAGAACTCTAGTCAATTCAAATCGGAGTCGGGGACACCTGTCACGTGCATGACTCGAACTCCCACTTCAATGTAGAAATGCTCGAGATACATTAATTGGACTACTTAGACAGCTTGGTCATCGATGTCCATTGAAGATAAAGATAAGAGCAATAGAAGAACATTTCTGTTATCTCTTTATCGTTGAGCTGTCGTTAACTTTGAACTTCGTACCAGCTCTAGTGGGATGTAATATAAGTTGGATAGTTGTTAGTGTGCTTTTTTCCTTTCGTTAGATCGATAGAATGAAAATCTATAGCCAAATTGAACATATGGGAGAGTGCGTCAAAAGAGGAAGCAAAATATAATAAAGTACTTATTAAAATGTTCTTAACCTTTTCAAAGTTTTTTTATGATCCCTGGCTGGAAAATACTATTTGTCTGTTTTATTTCTCTTTTCTAATTTTTTTTCTAGGTCAACGCTGGAGTAAGATAAACAAAAAAACTTTTTTACTTGCTTTACGTTTAATCAATTTTCCAACCACTAAACGATGTTCGTTTAAACGTATCACTTATTATACTGCCCCTTATCCCATTATTCGTATTTGTACGTATGTAGACTACATCTCCTTGATTCACTTCCGCTACAACATTACCAGTGACTGTATGGTCATCACTGACTTCTTCACTATTGGTCAGAATGCTTCCTGACGGTGTGGAATTTATCATTATTTCAGAATAAACGTAACTATTTCGTTCTGAAACTATTGTCCAGGTGAACACGTATAATCCGTGGTCTGGATAAGTGAACTGTTTGTATTGTAAGCGGATCTAACATTTGTCTTCGCTATGTCAAAGATCAGAGTGCAAGCACAACCCGTTTTATAACGACAATACTATTAAGCCCTTTACAGACCAAATACATGTAGTGTTGTTAGCATTGATGCACATTCGGATCTGTCATAATATAGGTATATTTCATTAGAAATATATCTTAAAGAGTTATTTGATATGTCTTGCATGATCAACTAGGCTTATCATTCACCACATCAAAATAAGGAGATGTTGATTGCAAATGAGACAACTATCCACCAGAGTTCAGATGTAAAGGGTATTCGCAAAAATAGCTAACCGTGCGACGTTCAACAGGGGATAAAGGCATATTATATAGTCGATTATAAACGGCCCCAACACCAACACAACTATGAGCGACATAAATCAACGACAGCACTATAAAAATACTTGAATGTGGTGTTACAGCTAAAAATAATAACTTACTGTCAAATTCAATTATCTAAACTCAAAAATTAAGATCGCGGAACGATTCACAAGAACAACTAATTACATTGATCAAAACACAAAAAACAACGATATTCGAGTATTGTTTGTCAAACGGTCCACAGTCAATAGCAACTAAAAAAGAAATGAAGTTTTCCAGACTAAAATATCAATTAGTACACAGCAAGAGGATTTAGCATAAATTAATTATTCTGGATGTATAATAAAACAAGTTGCACATTTCAATTTATATCGCTCAATTGTTAGCATTATTTCTACATATATTCACATTCACATCTAGTAGTAATGAGAGTATGTTTATGTTATATCTGAGAGTGAATACGACACGAAGAACACATTTAAAACCTCATTCAGAAATGTTTGATGCTATGCTCGGCCTTACTTGATATTTTGCTGTTCATTTTTAAAATAAAAACATTTGACACTGTTTGCGCACACATTTTGATACGAAATCAGTTAATGAAGAACAGCTCAATGCAAAACCCCAATCATCTACATGTTTATGATTCGTATGTCGAAAACAAAAGGGAAGTCAATAAATCCGTCTTGCTTATTTAGTGATAATTGGCATTGACGTTTTCTATGTGATAATCGAATGTTATTCCCCATCTATTTCAATATAATCACCGTGTTTACCATCACATCAAATTTTAAATATCTTCCAATCATCCATTCCGATGAACTGTAGACCAACACATTATAGTTTCAGAGTTTTATATTTCAGTAAATGAATTTGACAATCAGATTTTTCTCCTAATCAGAACCAAATCAGGATCTTTTGTATATCATATCGACAAGTGTTCAATCAGATAAAGATTGCATTAAAATAAACATCAATGGGAAAAGCGCTAAAATGTACAGTTGTGTTCTATAAATGATATTGACAGCTGATCTTGTGTAGACTCAAATCAATGTTTCATAACAGTTCGCCTAATAGCAAGAGATCCCTTACATCTAGAATCTATCGATGCCTATATAAGGTTTTTGGTTTAATTGGTTTACATTATCATTTATGGGCCTTTTATAGCCTACTATGCAATATGGGTTTTGCTTATTGTTGAAGGGTGTGCGGAAACCTATCGTTCTTATATATAATATATAAGATCTTATTAAAAATTTATTATATCAGATATCTTATATATTATATCAGATATCTTATATATTACATCAGATATCTTATATATTATATCAGATATCTTATATATTATATCAGATATCTTATATATTATATCAGAAATCTTATATATTATATCAGAAATCTTATATATTATATCAGATATCTTGTATATATGTGATATCTGATATATTATATGAGATATTTTATATATTATAAGAGATATCTTGAAATTGAATAAAAAGTCAAACGGCTTGCGGAAAATATAACTAAAAGACGTATGGACAAAGCACCAGCAAATGTCATATCACAATGTAAGCAAGCTATGAAAGGCCACGACGTTATAAAAATATTAAGAAAGAAAAACAAACGACCTGGAATACACTTAAAAAATAGGGGAAAGACGGAATAGTAGTCAGCAACTAATGATAACCACTGGATTTTGCATAAATAAATTCATACATACTAAGAAAAAGTCTTTTTCTGTCATTTTTCTCCTTAGGCTCTCTTTCTTCTCATATCTTCTGCCATTCGAATGGTTCATTTTAATGGGAACCTTTTTCAAAGATATTATATCCATACTATCTTCGGACGTTTTAGACACAGATGAATTATTTTTAAGAAGAGGCAATGCGGATTTTTCTGGAAAACCTGTGGTACCCTTCTTACTTTGAATGCAATCTCTCTGCACATCCTGAATTTGTATACTTTGCGTCTGGATTGTATGTTCCAATTCACAAATTCGATTATCATGTTCCAATTCACGAAAACGATTTATCTGGTCCAATTCAAAAATACAACTATTCTGCTCTGCTTGGTGTTCAAATATCGTTTCAAAATGACTCTGTTTTTTGGTAATCTCAAGACTCAACACCCTGTGATTTTCGTGTATTACCAAATTGAATGTTATTTCAACTGATCGGGCGGAGCCTACGTTTAAATTTGCATAAGGACAGTCTTTTTGAAGTTTTGTTCGATAAGGATGATTGCCGTTTTAATTATAGTTGATTTCTAATCACCTATCCGTGTCACCTAACTGATGTACAAATGAACGGAGTTATGCTATGGGACGAATAACTGGTCATTTCATTGGTGAGAATATCCCGAAACACCTGTCTATAGATGGACTGGTCTTAAATAAGCTTACTGGTCAAACTCATCCCAGTCAAGTGAAATAAATCAAGTACTATATCACAAGAGGCTAATGGTCTAATGCAGAATAGAATACATGTCATAAAGAGTATCATCATCTGTAATGCTCTCAATATTGTACTTAAATTCAGATTTGATATACATGATATAGAAACTGTGAAAGTTTAAGGTAGCACAATACAAAGATTTTGTCACTCCAAATCAGACAACTTTAAACTGATGTAATTCATTTCATCCTTCTTCATATTTTATAAATGAGGCACCAAAAGAAAGAAAAAAGATTAATCTTTCAAATTGTGATAATTTCATTATGACATACTTATTATATAATTAATTATTATGTAATTAGTTGCTATATTGTGATGTCCACACTTGAATGAATTTAGCTTCTTTGTTCTTCATAACATCCCAAAATATTTTATATATTCTTGTACAACACAGCTTGACCTCCAAAACTGTGTCTCAGATTTCCAAAAACATCAATAGAACAAATTTTATACCCAATTGAATTTAGTGATCTCTTATGAATTGATGTTGCAAACTTCATTGAAGATTAATGAGAGAATGAAATACAATAGGAAAAATCTGAGACACTGTGTTGTGCAAGAATCTATAAAATATTTTGGGATGCTATGAATAACAAAGAAGCTAAATTCATTCAAGTATAGGCATCACAATATGGCAACTAATTACATAACAATTAATGATGTAATAATTATGTCATAATTATGTCATAATAAAATTATCACAATTTGAAAGATTAATCTTTCTTCTTTCTTTTGGTACCTCATTTATAAAATTTAATGAAAGATGAGTTGAATTACATCAGTTTAAAGATGTCTGATTGGGGATGAAAAATTTTTGTATTGTGCTATCTTAAACGAAAGAATTACAGATAATACAAGTCAAACACGTTTATCTCTAAAGACTGACTATAAACACAGGTCCTAACTACACAATAATTTTGGCAACAATAGTAATAAATATCTATTAACTTCCAAGAACATTCCAAATGTTAAATATCATATTATGAATACTCGCCTCCCAGGAACAACCAACTTATTAAGTTTGGAAACCTGCGTCAAGGAGCAATGCAAGAACCGTTTCTGGATAATGATGTCGTACTCGATCATGATCATGTTATATAAAAAAACAAAAAAACTATTTTTTATACTAAAAAAGGAAATTTTAACTGTACGATGCATATATCTACGGCTAGAATGACCACCTAGACAATTTTGTCACGAACCCGCGAAAAACGAATTAGCATAACAAAACATTGGGTCACCTGAACTTTTAATAATACATCATTGACCTATACAAAATAACATAGAAACTTTAAGACAGAATTTTCTCGCTATACTGCGATTTCTTTTTGGAGTAAATAAACAGATGTTAAAACACGCAAAGTGAATTCGTCGTTTCAATTGAAATGCAGAAATCAAGTTTTGTTTTCTTTCTTTTAATCATAGAACTGTCTGTTTTGTTTTTACAAAATGCGTGCGTTTTTCCTTTCTTCTTTATAGCGACTTACGGTCTTCATCTTCATATTTTTTTTGTCATATGTTTTTTTATCAAACACATAAAACTTGTAAATACTAGTAGTTTATGCTGTGAAAAGAAAGCTACAGGTTTCTATAAATCAATTTTAACCCTGAACTGACAGTCTAAGAATGGTTAAGATCCTTATATAGAAATGTAACCTTCGAACTTTAATCAATTTGTCAGTTTTCTATTTTCCCCGAGGGTACTGAAACCTTTTATAAACCAATTATTATGCGAACATCTTTCTATAGTTTTTTTTTCTTTTAATCAGGATGGAATGTTCCGATTCATGAATCCAGTTATCTTCTAAAATTCAAAAATCCAGTTATCTTATTCAAATTCACGAATCTTATCATCAATCACGAATCCAATAATCCGTTCAGCCGATTCTATTAAAATATGGACACATCATTTTTTTTATATTGTGGTATGTAAACATAAAGCCCTGTTAAACAAATTTAAAAAGTTTTATTTTTTAAATGTAAAAATGTTTAAGATTTAAAAAAAGAAGTGAAAATGGCAGGTATCAGTAAATTTATATTATATTATATTGAAAAATATTCTCCAATGACAATGACGTGGCAGTATATTGACAATCTTTTTAAATCCATATATATGCCATGTATACGCTTACTCGTTTGTTATAAGTCCTACAATACTTAGGTGTTGATAAGTTCGATTCAAACACTTACCATAGTTTTTCAGTTACTTCTTTGTAATGTGGTGTTTATAGTCAAAGTTTAACATATCTATCTTATTACTTTTTGACAGTGTTATTCAAACTAGATCAAAATTCTTTCTATTTGAAATACTCATTACGTGTACCCGACTAAATGTTACAGTTGCTGGTATATTTCGTGTTCTCAAAGATATTATTCAATAGTTAATTTGATAGAGGGAGCTGAGATCTTCTTTTTAGGGAGGGAGAGGGCGTATCTGATCTTTATTTAAAAAAAGAAGGTCTCAGCTCCCTCTATCAAATTTGTCCATAGAATAATTTGGATTCTTTCCTCTAAGTTTTAGTAAAGATAAAAATATTTTGTTAAAAAGATGCTTAGTTGAAATTAGTAGTACTTTTTACTCAGCATTTATACAAAAGTTATGTTTTGAATAAATAGTCCAAAAAAACTCATCTTAATTACCCGGATTTACATTTTATACCCCAGACGCCCCTGATACTATCCTTTTTGTCCAGGATTTACTTATTGGTCGGTGTTGCATTTTGTCTTTTCTTGTTCATTTTGAAAACATTAGATATCTATCTGTACAAAAACAATACTGTACTAATTAAAAGAATTTGTTTTCTCTTTTAATAGTAAAAATATCTGTTACATGAAGTAGAAAACAACTGCCAAAATAAATTTATGACTAACTGATGAACGACAAGGGCTGTCGACCTCTATAAAATTGGTTATGTTCCTAATAAAAACAATACTGCAGTTTGTTTTGGTTTTTTTTTTTTCCTCGAGTAAAGTATATGTCGACTAATTTGAAAAATAGATAATTGATGCAAACTATCGTTCGGACAAAAATAATAACGAATATAATGCCTACCCAAGTTAAAACTACAATAAAGTATAGCTTGTATCAACTATTTCGATTCTTATTAGGACAATTGAGGTAGTGTCCGATGTGTTTAAGTGTAGAGCGTTTATGTAGGCTCTTCCATGAACCTCCCGTTTTTGTTTGTACACAAGCAAACGACTGTCACTATGATTTTTAAGAGGGAGGAGTTTGAATAGCCAGCATGAACGGTTGTCGTATCTAGGTCAAATCTGTCAATTTCGAATAGAAACACATTACAGTCATAATAAATGAATTATAACACAACATGTGCATCATTTAACATATTGGAAGTGTTTTAAGTTAACGAAATATATTAAATGGACACCAATTTGATAAAATTCATATTTCTGCAGTAGTCAATATACGCATGTGCAAACAAATTTAATTGGATTTAGAGCATGGGTTTATTATCAAAGCGAAAGAAGCACGTCATATTAAAATGTGTGTGTGAAAAAATGCACAGTGGGAATGGATCAAAAGATCGACACTTTTAAATAACAAAATCAAAACTCTTTTCTACAAATGCAGACTAATGTGTAGGGTTCCCGGATGGAAACTAAATTAACACATATAAAATAAAATTGCAGTTATTGCTGCTTGTATATTATGGCCTATAGTTACTGTCCAAAAAGGGTAAATTTAGGGTTAATGTTAGAAATAATTTAAGTATTAAGATGTTTTACAGCTGTTCTTGTTTAGTGGATGACAGGATCACCACTTTTCCGCAAACTGTTTCAAACATATATTACCAGTAGGTGCAGACAAATGTTAACAATCTCTTTGAAGAGACGAACATAACCCCAACATAGCCTTGAAATCAACCAAACACATGGAACAGGAAATATATCTACTTAGATAGACATACCTCAAAAAGAATGGTGTATTATATTTTCTGTCATCGGAACTAAATGCCAAATTAAATTCAGAAATAAACTGTTCGACAATGTTTATATCCGATTTTATTCTTCTAACATGTATTTTATTTAAATTGGAATCTCAAATGTATTGTATAAAATTCTTATCGCCTACTATTATATATTATGTCATCGTAAAAAGCTAATAATTTATTATCAAAAAAGAATCAAATTAATTACTTCAATAAATAAAATAATACATTTAGGTAAAATGATTATACACAACCGCTTTTTAAAAACCTTTGTTATGAATGTAAATAAACTCATCATAGATACCAGGACTAAAATTAGTACATACGGCAGACGCGCGTTTCGTCTACAAAAGACTCATCAGTGACGCTCGAATCCACTTAATTACGTAATGGAAGCTTAAGAAAACTATAACTGGATAATTCCTGTTACATTCAGCCCCAGAGTATAGATATAGATGATAATATTCCAATTATTTTCAATTTCAATAGTGTGTTTCATTAAGTGAATGATTTTGTTTTTAAATTATATTTTAAATGTATGCTTTGTAAAATTATGATCATTCGGAAAGATATTTAAGTTCCGATCAACATTAGACACAATCTGAAAATTTCTGACCATGTTGATTTTGTAGACGAAAGTTGACTTTTCTATAGTGTTTTGTGTGTAATATTTTCAATAGGTATAGTACAAATGAATGTTGTAAAACATAACTTTGTTATTACAAAAAACAGAAGAATTCTTCCTAGCAGTACATCAGTCATAAAACAAATAACATTGTCTCCAATAGAGTGTGCGTTATTATGCTCCTTAGAGGAAACCTGTTGTTACGCTAGTTATGACAGAAATACAAATCACTGCTACTTGGATGGATCTTGTTGCCAACAAAATGAATCGTCAGTGGATGCACTAATGTTAAAGAAAAATACAGGTAATTTCTTTTTTTTACTTGATTTGGAAGCAATTATCATCCGTGTTGTTATACCGGTTAAAGTAAATGTAAGTATAAATATTTTAACAATCCCAGTATTTGTCTTTTAAATGACTCACGAAATAGAAATACTTTAACTAAACCTGAATTTTTGTAAACAGCCATTAACAAATGCAATTACTCAATTTTTAATTATATGAAACCTTTAAAATAATGTTTACTTAATTACAAAATCAGACACGTATTTATTTAGTTGGTGAAAGTGGTGACCTTTTATCGGAACAATTGATTACAAGTTACCCTCAGGCTTTTTTTGTAATAAATTACCTTAAGGTTTTATATTTGCAAATATGTTGTAAAGTTATAAATAAAAATGCTTAAAATTTGTCTATTGACGAAGTAGATGTTATCATCATGTTTTCGTAAGAAGATTTCACTAGATGATGTGCCAGTTCAACAACGTCAAAGTTTTTAAAGCCGTAGATTTTGAACAATAGAAGCCAGATGTTAGTTTTAGTTTTATTAAAATACACTGTAATGTAGCAATATCTAAGTGTGTTCTTTCAGTGAAAGAATTGACTTTCGGGTTCCTTTTGTTAGTTTGTTTTACTTGTGTCATTGTTTTCTTAGCTCAAACTCTTAGACTAGCTGTGTTAAAAGGATTAAAGATGTTAAAAGAATAGCATGTCTTCATTGTTTATAATTCGCCGTTTCAGAATCTAATGCATCCTGGGTAATATTTTCAAAAGCGTACACCAAAGCGTTTTGATTGGTTTAAAACGTTATAAACAATGGAAATTCAACCAATGACGTAACGTTATTTTTCACTTTGGGGTACGAACAATGAAATTACCCATGATGCTTTAGATTCTGAAACGGCCAATTGCGTTCGAGGAATATATATTCATATGGATTTTTTTTTATAAATTAACTTCAGTAGCAGTGTTTCGTCGATTTTAATCCATTACTACATGTACTGCTTTTAACATGTCTTACTCGGGTGCAATTGGTGAGTAAATATCGATTCAGAATAACAGAGTAACCCCAAGACTTCTTCGTATTTTAATAGGAGCTGATAACTCTTTTTCTTTTTTTCAAAAATGATATGCTTTGCCTTTTTTATACTTTTGCTGATTGATTATCAAAGACTCGTCAATACTTTCTTTTCCATTCACTGTGGATTTGGTATTTTGTTGAGTGTTACTTTCAACAATAACATTATAAACAAAAGAGGGAAAAAGTCATGAAAATATTATTTTTCTTCTCTCTCCTTACAACTGTATCTAAGTATAAGTTCAATTTTCTATGTAAAAATGTATCTGTCTTTTTTTAAATGTTTATCTACTTCTCTTCAGTGTTTACAAATTGAAAATTTCAAATTTTATTGTCCTTTCACTAAAAACGTCTACATCCACATGTTTGATCAATTAAACTGATACATTTTGTACGATCTTTCAAACTGCCGGATATACAATAATGTTCATATGCCTACTCCATGAAATAAAAAAAAAACATGATGATCCAATTACTCTCGTGAAATGTGCATTCACTATAAAATAGTTTTTTCCATTGTCAATGTATTTGTTTTAACAATCCAACTTGCAATGGTTTATCAAGTTTAAGGTATTCGGCCCATAATTAGCCAATATACAACAAGCAAAATAATTTACATTTTTATCAAGGATTGTAAGTAAGGGGGTCTAAGAGTTCTTCCTATGAAATAAAAATCCGCAAAATATTTGAGGTTAACAGCAGAGCTGGGTTACAGTGCCCCCCCCCTTTTTGTCCTCAAATGCCAAATAAGGGGTTCAAATAGTATGTAATTTTAAGAAATCTATATAGTATAATTTACTAATCTATCTTTTAAAAGGAACCTTACATGTAACCTTGTAAAATTAAACATAAAATATAAATTGTTTTTTGCTATTCTATTTTCAGAACTGTGTTATTGTTACATGTACTAATAATAGAAAAAGGAGAATAGTATAAAATTTGTCAATTTTATATCTTCACTAGTTCAAAAGTGAATATTTTAGCAGAGCATTAAAAAATGACATTTAAATTAACTTTACATAATGTTCCATCCTAAAAAAAAAATTTAGAAACTTTTACCGTACCAATTTCGAGAAATTTTGATTTAGAATGTCAAGGTCACAGTTCGTAAATGGAGACTTGGTATCCGTGTTCTGATGTTTTTTGGTATAATTTATGTAAATCTTTAGCAAAACTAACCATACTTCATATAATCTTATAATAAGAATAAACTATGATATTTATGACATGTAAAGTTCAAAAGGTCAAAGGTCAAGGTCATTTTTGGAGCTAAAATCAACAAAAATCTCCTTTTTTGCTAAACTTTCAAAAGTGTATCTACCTATTGGTCCCATAATCTTAACAACCTTTGTAAATAAAGACCATTTGATGATATTCAAAAGATCATGGTTTGGTTTCAACCTTTAGGGGTCAACAGGTCAAAAGGTCAAGTAATTTTAGGATCTAAAATTAGACAATGACCTCCTTTTTTGCTCAATTTTCTATAGTAAACTTACCTTTATGTACTATAATCTTTCATTACATTTGTTAATTATGATAACTTTATGATATGCATTAGATAAAGGATTAGCTTCAACCTTGAGGTCAAAAGGTCAAGGTAATTTTAGGACCTGAAATATGAACATTCTTTCCTTTTTGCTCATATTTCAAAAGTTTATCATAAAAAGAAGATGTGGTATGATTGCCAACGAGACAACTCTCTACAAGAGACCAAAATGACACAGAAATAACAGTTATAGGTAACTGTACGGCCTTCAACAATGAGCAAAGCCTATACCGCATATTCAGCTATAAAAGGCCCTAAATGACAATGTAAAACAATTCAAACGAGAAAACTCACGGCCTTTTTAAAAAAAAAATGATCAAAAAACAAATATTTTACACACAAACAAACCACAACCACTGAATAACAGGCTCCTGACTTGGGACAGACACATACATACATAATGTGGCGGGGTTAAACATGTTGGACAATATTTATGGTTTTGCTACATGTTTTCGATTTTGTCCAATGTGCAACACCAGACATCACACGACAGCATTAGGGCTCAGACTGAGGATGCATTTTCTTATATTTAACACCAGCAATAACCAGAGCTCATTAAAAAATACCCCATCATTCCTGTTCAACATTGAACTCAGTTAGGTTAATTATCTCCCATGAAATATTTCAGAAAGTGTTTATCCTACTTCATGCACATAATAAATAATAGAAATAATCTTCTTCAATGATATTAATAAACTCTATCACATTTCAATATTTATTTGTACATTATCATGAAAGTATAACATGGTCATAATGGTTCAAAGGATACAAATAAATATTATCATATCTATATACACAATGTACAGTCAATATTAAATCTTTTGAATATTAACATTGATCAATAAACCATGACAATGAGATCAGGATCAATCATACAGTATACCAAATTAAGCAGACCTATTGCTTTTTGAATCTGATACATGGACTTGACCATGGGTATATAACTTTTTTCACCGATCCATGAAATGTGGTCAATGTCAGTGGAAAACAGTTTGACAGACATGAGGAACTTTCAATTCATGCTCATTGCAAGTATAGATATCATATTATTCATAAGAGAAAGAATTAACTTTAAAAACATAAATAAAAATTGCTGAGTTCAAAATATCTGTAATGCAACAACAACTTTTCTCTTTAGTCTAAGGTTGGTCAAATCCCACACAATTCCTGTTATGTCTTCAGCCCCTGATGGTATTGGAGCTTTTAGTACCACATTATGTCAATACTGGCTGCCGGTTTCATATTCTATCTCTTTGATATGAGAGATAACATCTTGCCTAACTGGAAGTAAAAAAGAAAATTCATCACAAATTAATTAAAACTTTTAAATTTAGCATTCTGAAGAAGAAAAATATCACTATAGTATATGGTTGAAAACAATCTGACTACCAAATGTGTATATGTATTACAACACTGAGGGATGTTCCAAAAATAAATGTAGGGGGAGAGGAGGTCAGAAGACACTTTTTATTTTACCCCCACCATGCATAATCTTTCATTTGTCATTTCAGTGCCTTGTATAGCTGAATATGCGGTATGGGCTTTGCTCATTGTTGAAGGCCTTATAATGACCTGTAGCTGTTAATTTCTGTGTCACTTGGTTTCTTGTGGAGAATTGTATCTTTGGCAATCATATGACAACTTCTTTTGTATATAAATAGGGATATTAAAAAAAAGATTGTAAAGTTCTAGATTTCTTTTTTCTTTTTTTTTAATAGAGTCATTGACTTTCAAATATACACTACAGCTCAGGTGGATTTTGCTTTGTCCACCCGTCGACAGTGGGAGTGGGCAAACTTTCTAGCTTGTCAACTCTGCCAACCCATAGAAGTGGGCATGCAATTTCTTTTGTTTAATCAAAAGACTTGCAAGTACAATCAATTGAAAAAAGCAGATAAGCATTAGATATCAATATTTTAACAAAAAAGAGATTATAGCTGGAGTGGGCTGGTGGAAAAAGCAAAATCCACCCAGGCTGTTGTGTAGCACTGTTCAAACATAATTGATTAAATGTTAGCTAACATACTCAATCAGTTCAAAGTCCATTACAATGAACATTTGATGAAGGATGTAGATGTATTCATAGGTCCCTCAACATTTGAAAATGTCTGCTTTGGTGTGGCATTTGGTATCTGGTGGATATATCTGCATCTTGATCTCACAGGCTAATTTCTACAAGAAGCAAAATTAATGTTTAACAAATATGTAAACAGCAGAGTAATCTACGTTCACTTAGTAATAGGCATTTTTAGTTTGATAATGGGTAATTTTTTTAATAAAGTTCAATCTAGTTTATCCCTGCCACATTCTGTATGTGCATGTCCCAAGTCAGGAACCAGTAATTCAGTAGTTGTATTTAAATGCTGTATAACCAATAATTCAGTAGTTGTATTTAGTCTTCTCCATTGAATTGTTTAAATTTATAGCTGATTATGTAGTATGGGTTTGTCTTATTGTGTAAGGTTGTATGGTGACTTAAAGTGGTTCCTTTATATGTCATGTGAAGTACATGTATTGGGGAGAGTTTTCATATTGGCAATCATACCACATCTTCTTATTTTCAAAATGGCTTTGCACCAATGCAAGCATTATGAATATTTTATCCAACTTTATAGATTTAATTTTCAAACTCTATCCATTATAAGATAAATCATGGACAAATAGAGAAACAAATAGACTACAATTCTGATAGTACTATTCTAAGTAGTTATCAGCTTTTAAACAGGTTAGATAACTCTCTAAAACATGTAAACATGGAACATGTACATATGTGTTCATGTTTCATATCTATCTTTTTTAAAGACAAGGCATAATATACATGATACATGTATAACAATTAACATGAACATGTATCTTAGAAAACTGCTCTATTTATTACCTATGCCCGGCATCTGTGTTTGTCTGTGTATTAGGTAAATGTAGCATAAGTTTTCCACAGTCATATGCATTAACAAGGTTAATTAGCATCTCTGAAATTTAAAAAGTTCCTTGTCATCATTGATATATTGATCATGTACATATACAATGTAAATATACAAATGTAAATAAAAATTGGTTATACAATGTTAATTGTATCTATATATAAGTTAAGTTCAGACATGTTTCAAATAATTTTAGGTACAACCATTTATTCCATTCATTTATCAATGACACTACAACAATTGACAACAAAATTGCTATCACATGTTTACAGTATCAAAATATATTTAATAAGATTATTTTAATAATATCCACATGTAAATAACAGCATATGGTGCATGATTTAACAATAGTTTGTTCATCATAGTGTAAAACAAAGGGACGTAACTTGTGAATTACCGTCGGTCTCACTTCCTCAGAAATATCGACACCTCGAAGTGGCACATTTGCGAATCTTAGCGTATCAAGTGGCACATATTTGAAATAGCATAGTCCAAGTTATGTTACATACCATAATTTAAATTCAGCATAGCTTCCACAGAAGTTAAGAAAGAAAATTACGATTTTAATTTTCTGTGACCAGTTTTTTTCACTTAAATGACGATCAGACCCCCTGTTCTTTCAATGTACATAAAATTAGACAAATTCATAGACTCTGTATATATAAAGATTGTATCAAAAGGATTTCCTAGAAAAATGTCATCTTCGATTGAGAGATCAGGGAGCTATCACCATTGCCTTGTGCCCTTTGTTCTTAAATTTTGATATTTTTTTAGCTGGAAAGTGACAATATAAGCCCTCCATAGATATTGAATATGACATTATTCTGGGAAATCCTTCTAATACAATCTTTATATGTACAGATTCTATAATTTAATTAAGTTTTATGGACATTGAAAGACCAGGGGGTCTACCCTCATTTAAGCGGTTTCAGATAGGGTTTCACTATATATTTTGAATATCCAACTAGCACTTTGGGCGCGCCGTATAAATGAAAGACAGGAAGTGTACCATAATTCCTTTGAGTCACGTTTGTATCTACCTAGTGACTAAATATCTGCTTAATATTGGGCAGATTGAAAGATCAGGGGGCTATCACCATTACTCTGTGCCCTTTGTCCTAAAATTTTGATAAATTTTTGCTGAAAAGTGACAATATAAGCCCTCCATAGTTTCGAACATGACATTATTCTGGGAAATCCTTCTAGTCTAATCTTTATATATACAGAGTCTATGATTTAGTCAAATTTTATGGACAATGAAAGACCAGGGGGTCTCACCCTCATTTAAGCGGTCTCAGATAGGTTTTCACTATATATTATGAATATTCAACTGGCTTTTTGGGCGCTCCGTAAACATGAAAGACAGGAAGTGTACCCGAATTCCTTTGAGTCACGTTTGTATCTACCTAGTGACTAAATATCTGCTTAATAAAAGGCAGATTGAGAGATCAGTGTTTGCCCTGCCCATTGCCCTGAGGCTGTGCCCTTTGCTGAGGCCCTTTGTCCTAATATTTTGATAATCATGTTTTAGCTGAAAAGTGACAATATAAGCCCTCCATAGATATCGAATATGACATTATTCTGGGAAATCCTTTGAATACAATCTTTATATGTACAGAGCCTATGATTTAATTAAATTTTATGGACATTAAAAGACCAGGGGGGTCTCACCCTCATCTAAGCTGTCTCAGGTAGGTTTTCACTATATATTTCTTTTTTGGGCATTCCATAAATATTTCTTTTTATATATTCCAAAATGTTTTCTAGATTTAGCGGTTTTTCTTTTTGTTTTTAAGAAATATCATTCAATTTATAAAAGAACATCTTTAAAGCTTTTTTATTGAAATTATTTTTTACGTATCTTATCAGATTTTAACTATGAAAATCATGCTTTCGATGTTATTAAGTATTTTTTTTATGATTTTTAACTTAATTTTGAATATCCAACTGACTGCTAGCAGCCGGTTTGATATTGAATATTGAATAACGAATAACGTACCGGCTGCTAACTTCACATACATTCAAAGAACCTTAAAGTTTTCAATGATTTTTTAAAACTTAAATAACGACTTGTTAGTGACATATCGACAATACCCTGTCCCCCCATAAAAGCATAGTAGAGATCAAAGAAAGCAATCTGACAGTATTATATATCTTAGGTATCCGATATTCACGTGGAATTGGGGGGAGGGGGTAAATAGCATAGTAAAAAGAAAGACAAGAAGATGTACTATAATTGCAAACGAGATAATCCCTGTTGGTGACCAAGTGATGTAGAAGTTTACGGATTACAATCACCGCACGGCCTTCAACAACGAACAAAACCATTATAAAAGAATAAACTATATATGGTAAAGATATGAAAAACCACGGTAGTAAAATATTTCAGTCAAGAAAACCAAAGGCCTTATCTATGTAAAAAGCTATGAACGTAAAACAATGGTATATAGCAACAAACGACATGCAACAACTGATTTACAGACATATCCAAAAAGTCGATTTATGGTATACAAGTATGATTAGTTGGTCCCTTTTGTGCGGTCTCTTTTACCATTTGATGAGATTGTACTACAACTGATCAATAAAGATTGCTTATCACCATGAATAAAATAATTATTTACTTTGAACAACAAAATTATTTATTTTGTAAAAAATATTTCCGTTCTCCATTACTGTACACAATTATTTTCATGTAATTGTGTACATTATTCTTTTTGGCTACATTCTGTTCAAGGTTCACATCGTTATATGGCGGCATTTTGTTCAAGGTTATTGTTGACTTTCTGAAATTGTTTATTATCGCACCATTATTTTTTAAATTTTTTATTTACATAGTATCATAGATCAAATATTTTCGGTCAGTGTATATTTCAGTCGTTTGTGTTCATATATCGTCTGAATGAGTAAAATCATTTCAATATTTTATAGTGGTCTTTCTGTGTTGTGGTGTAACACTATAATTGTTTCAAGTAAGGGTGGAGGTAGGTACATATTAAACCGTTCAAACCCGCAGCATTTGTTTGCACCTGTTCTAAGTTCTAGCCGCCTAAGTTCAAACAAAGTGTTTGAAAGCAAATAGACAATTGGACGGCCTTAGCAATGAGAGACACATATACCGTATAGTCAGCAATAAAAGGCTCCAACATACAAACTGTCAAATTATTAAAAAAAATTAATACAAGACAATAAATATGACCGACATGAATTGGCGACAGCCACTTAACTCCACGCTTCTGACTTGAGTAGGCACATTATTGTGTTTTTTTTTTTCTTTTTTGCACAATTTTAAAACATAAGCACATGTTTTCTGTCTTAACACATTACGTTGTAGAATTTCTGTAAAATATATTATAGAAAAAAAACTTTGATTACCAGACCCCCTATAACGTTTACTAACCCAAACGAGTGTCAAATCACGCATTAGCCTCTGAATCGCATTCTAGATATTCATTCAAAAAATGTATTTAACATTGTTTTAATTTACATTTAGCCATATGACCACCTCTTGCTATACGTTAATTATTTATTATCAATTTTCAGCTTCACTTCAATGCCCAAACGGATGGTTAAGAAACGAAAACAAATGCTATTACTTCAGCGTTGAAATGAAAACTTGGATGGACTCAAAGGTTTGTAATTTGTCATGTATGTCACATTATCGGACGTTGCTTGCACTTCTTTAACATTTAGTATTTTTTTTTTTATATTGGTAGATAGAAAAAACAAGTTTATAGTTTTCTATATTCAATTTGATAAATAAAATTATAGATATTTGTTGGTATATCATTTAGAGCTTTTTCTCTCTAAAAGTACATAAATAGGAAGATGTCGTTCAATTGCCAATGAGAAAAAGCTGCACAAGAAACCAAAGGACAAATAAATGAGCATATGTACATGTATATAGGTGTAATACCACCAAATCATGGTACGTCACATTCAGTTGTACACGAAAATAGGTCGAAAAAAATATTCCCTTGAATTTGACAGTTGTAGGTAATTAATTATCCTACATTTTATTGCAGTAAAACATTTCTGTGTCATAAACATATGTCTTGGGTATTTCAAAGCACCATTATTTTTTCATTTGGGATTTCTATAGAATGTTCTGTAATCTTAAGGTTACATGGTGACTAAACCTTGTACACAGATAAAATAAGGGGAGAAATTTGGTCTTTCAGTGATGGTTATTTTATTATATGCAATGAAATGTTATGTGAATTTTTTTCTATAGTACTGGACAGGATGAATCTTTACTCATGCCAAGTATCTATTTATTTGAAACAAAGATAAATTCTGCACATTTTTTTGAAAAGTGCAAATTTAACAAAGACTAATAGGGGGAAATCAATGGTGGTATTACACCTAATATGGGAAGCTGTACATCCACCTTTGACCTCGTAAGTAACCTCATGTGTTAAAATTTCTTGCTATTTAAGTGAAATATTACAAAAAATGAAATATTCTGAGTGGATTGAGTCACCATATCTCATTTTATGAGAAATTTTTCTTGAAATAGGACTCTACCATGAATATTCAGCTGACAGAACAAGCCATCCTAAGTGCTTTTTTTGTTTTGTTTTTTTTTGGGGGGGGGAAGGGGGGGGCCTTTTCTCCTTATTTCTCATATTCTGCTATGATAGAACATTTCCTAGGAAATACTTAAACAAATATATATAGTTATAAGTAAATGAAATTATTTGTACCGACAAATTATTCACCAAAAGAGAACAAGCCTTTCGTGTCACTCTCTGGAACACGGCGTAAATTTAATTTTTACGTTAGGACTAATTGAAACCTCCTTAGAAACAGTAAACCTTTATATGGATTATTTATCTTGCTATAATACTTCAATTACTCATTTCTTATAACATTTCCATCATAAATGAGTGAAAATTACAACATTATTTTTATTACTGGCCTGAAAAGTTGAAATTTTAAGGAAATGAGAGGTATAAATTGACGAAAAGAGACCTTGTAAAGAAGACAAAGGGGTCCATTAGTGGTATTTATCTTCCTAAAATCATCTTTTGTATCATATTCAACTGTTTGTAGTCAGATAAGATAAATATGTGATCATTTATTGGTCCACACTATATTTTATCTTGATACGGCTGGGTTTGGATTTGTCGAAGAAATTTTGCTCGAATCGCTGTAGATGTCGTCTTTCATTATACCAGATAAATTCTGCACATTTTTTTAAAAGTGCAAATTTAACAAAGACTAATAGGGGAAAATCAATGGTGGTATTACACCTATACAACCCAAAGCATCTAAGCATATTTTGAAAAATGAATGGTACATGTACCTATTAAAAGGTACTAAATATTTATATTTAAACAAGATTTTACACAACAATTTATTCAATTAAAAAAGAAGATAATTTTTCAACCTCAAGGGAAAACGGGGGGTTATGTTTTTTGTCAACATTTGTTGTTAGGCACGAACATCTTTTTGTTAAGTTTTTCGTCGCTATCAATCAAATAATTTTTTTTAAATCAATACTATACGATATGGGGGAAATCTGGATTCAAAATATTTTTTTTGTTCATGTGCTTGACAACATCAATATTTTTCAATCAAATTTGGGATCAGAATTTTTTTTTTAGAAAAAGACATAACCCCACCCCCTTCCCTGAAGTTAAATGGTCATTCCCAAAGTTTTGTCTTCTGTTTACAAATCCTGCACAAGTCTTCTGAATTTATCTGAGTTTTTGTCTTGTGTCACTCCACGAAGTACCTATTACTTTATAATTCTATAGGTCACCCATTGCATGCTCGACACTTTATATTCTGCAATGTTTCTGTTGATTTGCTGTCGCTTAAATGGCGTAACTACACAGGACGATTTGGATAAATGTTATCAATTAAAGGGTCATGGGATCGTATGATTGACGTCTGCACGGAGACCTTAATGAGAATTGAACGATGGACAGTTTTTGGGTTGAATACTTATTACTTCCTGATTGGAAGATGTTACTGTGACGTTAATAATTAAAGTTCGTTGGTTGGTTTGGACAATCCAAACTTAGTAAATGTTTATCATTCCCGTAGAGTGTCGGATTTGTACTCCCTATTTTAGCAGCTAGTGTTTGCCTGTTCACCAATCATGCATATCGGTGCACCGGTAACCGTTATCTATAAATGACCAAACATCCTGAAGTTTTGTAAACACACGTGATTGTTTCGCATTCAATTTAGTCGCTCATTGATACAGTACATTTTATACACGAAAAACATAAGAACACTTGATCATGGCTATGATATTTCATGATAAGAGAATAAATTGTTTGACAAATATTTAAAGCATTTACAACCATGATTTAAAGGATTAGTACGGAAAGGACCTTATTTGACATACAACATTAAACGATAAACTGCTTCATAACGTGTGTGGTAAATTTTTTTGATTGATTTAAAAGGTTATTCTGAATGAATTAATCTACATGGCGAGAACACTTTCCACTTTCAACAGCTAAGAGACGGCTAGCTTTTTTGGGAAAGCTATTACTTAGATATAGGAAGATGTGGTATTAGTTCCAATAAGACAAATCTCCATCCAAGTCACAATTATAAAAGTAAACCATTATAGGTCAAGGTGTCAGAATCAACTTTTGCAGAAACCACGTTGAATCAGGAGCGTGATAATTTAAAACTGAAATCAAAGTACTGAAGTACTGAACATCAAAGGACCTCAAGCTATGTTGAATTATTGATAAATGACAGGTGTTTATATAATACCTGCCAGACAGATATGTTCAATTTACAATATAGTACAAATAATATAATTTGCTATCATATCTGAGATACTGACTTAACTTTGTGAATTATCTTTGTGAAAAAGTTTTTTTTTCTGTTTTAATGCTCAATAAATCAGTTTTTTTCATAAAAGTACATTATATGTTCCAAATTAGGCCTATTTTGGACATTTTGTCAAAATGTGATGATTTTGGGCAATTTTCAGACCTGAAAGCTGCAGGAATAAAGATTTGACCACCACCTAAGATCCAAAATGTTTTGTAATAAGAAAAATCTAAATCTGATATATAATTAATCAATAAAAAAACTATTTGGATCTTGGATGGCAGCCAAGGTTACAAATGTAATTATGCCAAAAAAATTAAAGTTTTGGACAAAATTGACCATAAATACAAATAATGTATAATTAATCTATAGATGTACAATGTAACCTGTGGGAATGAAACAAAATTATCAATCTCAATAACCGAAAATTATACCATAGCTACCAATGGTATAATTTTCACAAATATACCATGGTTTTGTTGTGTATGATTTTCAAAGAAAAATAAAGATAGCAAGACCTGAACGAGGGCGTCTGATTTTTGTAAGTGACATATGAACAACAGAATCAGTGGGTTTATTCCTTGAATGCCAACATCTTTTGATTTACCGACAATTTACCTGTAAAATTATGTTGGCATTCAAGGAATAGGTGTAAGAAGTTGTCAAAACAAAAGTGCATGCTTATCAAAACAATCATACTGATTAAAAAGATATAGGTAAATTACAGATAGCTAAATCTAGCTGTTGAAAATCCTTTTTATGCCCCACCTACGATAGTAGAGGCATTATGTTTTCTGGTCTGTGCGTCCGTTCGTCAATCTGTCCGTACGTCCGGTTTTCCGTTCGTCTTTCCTTTTTAAGTTAACGATTTGGTAAACAAATTTGGTCAAGGTAGTTTTTGATGAAGTTGAAGTCCAATCAACTTGAAACTTAGTACACATGTTCCCTAATATGATCTTTCTAATTTAATGTCAAATTAGAGTTTTTACCCAAGTTTTTCCGCTTGAACAAATATGGATTTTCACAAAATTAAACTTTTTTAAAGTGTTGCATCACAAAGTCAACATATGAATATTGTCAGGAATTCAAATTTGTACAAATTCTTCAATTAGTGGTTTTCAATATTTATATGGTTGTGTGTGCTGTAACATCATCTAATATTACTCGATGGAATTTCTTGAAACTGTGTTTCTTGACAGTTGTGTAAGGAAGTTATCATTTTTTCTTAACCTTTTTTTTAAAGATTTTTAAAGTTTAATATTTTTTTCAATTTGAAATTTCATATATAGATATAAATAGATGTGGTATGAGTGCCAATAAGGGTGCTATACACAGTTTCGTATAAAAAAAACTAGGGGTTATTCCCCGACTAAAAATAACCATGGAGGGAAACCCCTGTTTATTTACTTAATTGATGAAAAAGTATCATGTTTTTTGTATTTTATTGTAAAAATAAGTTAATTAGCTTTCAATTAAAACAGGTTGAATAATTGAAATAATTCTAAAAATTATATTAAATATACATGTTTTGAGGGGAGACAACACTATAAACATCTTGTTTTTTTGGCAGTGAAAATTGAAAACTGTAGCTCTTAACGGATCAGGAGACCGTACCCTGAAACAAGATTTTTGAAAGGCCAGGTAAAAACCTATAAATTTCATACAGTTTTGATTATGAAAAATGTGCATGGATCATGTCTTTATGGGTGTGCACATGACCTGATTTCAGTTTTTTCATGTTCAAATTAGGCCTTTTTTCTCCCATGTTCTTTGGATGGTTTTTTGTTTAATGTATTAAAAAGACACTTTATTTTCATTTCATTATCAACTAGAGAACATTCTGATTCAAGTGATATCTAGTTTTATAGAAGTATCTTTATTAATCAGTCCACCTCTAAGGGTCACTTATGCATAGTCCCTCAAATTATGACGTCATTGAAAAAACCGTTATTGCACCCTAAGACATAGCAAATTTACCTGACGATATCGGGATATAGGTATTTAGTCGGATCTTAACACGTACTTGTGATTTGTTTAAAACCGGTTTTAACGAAGAAATGTCGAAATGTTTAGAACTGAATTAAATCTGTTTTTGGGTAAGATGGTGCAAGCATACGATTTTTATTGCGTCTTACACTTTGAGAAGCGAATAATCTTTAGCTACTTTATTTAAATATTGTGTAAAAACGTTAATTATGAGCTATGAAAGTCAAGTGGCTCAAGCATTTAACTGAGGAAGTTTTAAAAAAATGCAAAGAAATATTTTAACAGTGGGTTAGATTTCATTAGTCTTTACTATCTATAGATTAACAACTTTTGGTTATATTTATAATTTAGAATCATCATTGGAGGTGGAGCGCGATTGCACAGTTAATTAATTATATTGATGTGCCATTTGTATGCAAGAGTGACATTCCGTTGTATTATGTGCCAATTCGAAAAAGTTATGCGAGTATTGTCTCCCTTTAACAGGTTCATTATTTTATGATTAAGTTTAGGTTTTAGATATAATTTTGAATAGTTACAAAATGTATCAATTCAATATATTTCAGTTTTTGTTATTGGTGTATCAAAAACATTGATGTACGAATATAATTTCATAAATTTGAAACGTTTAAAATGATTACATACCAATATAAAGAACCGTTCATCATTTTTGAAAAAAGACTATGATTGAAATTCGTATTATATATCTTCCCTTTATAATAGATTGATTGGGAAATGAACCAGAGTAATCTAAAGGTAATCACAGAGAGGGACTAGCAAGCAATTTTTTATTGTAGCTTATTTAACGTTAAAACAACTTTCCACTATAAACAAATGTTACTATACACAAATATAAGGACCTTGTTAGCTAACTCTACAAATTTTATTAGATATTATGAATTTTTATTACAATAGATTAATATGCTATAAGACAACTCTCCATCCAAATCACAATTTGTAAAAGTAAACCATTATAGGTCAAAGTACGATCTAAACGCGGAACATTGGGGCACACCGAACAGCAAGCTATAAAGGGCCTTATAAATGTCTAGTGTTGAAACATTCAAAAGAGGAAATCAACGGTCTAATCTAGAAACAAGTACAGAGAAACACTTATTGAACCACATCAGCACACGACAACCACTGAACAAAAAGGTTCCTGATTGAGAACATGTGCAAACAAATGCAGCCAGTTTAAACAATTTGTTTAGTAGTTCATATTAACTAATATAGTATTTAAAATGATAGGGAATTAAATAAATCTCTAATATCTTTTTTGAGTTTGATTTTTTTTTATTTAACTAAAGATAATATTTCTAATAATGTATGTCTTATGTAGATAAACATGTCTATTCCCAAAATATCTTTTTATTTTAATAAAGAATAACAAAAATATTAAAATTTTCTTTATTTCTTTAAAATTCATAATAATTCCAGAATCTGCTATTTTATCAAGTATACTAATTATCTTAACAGTTAAATACTTATAAAAACACCTATTGATATTATATAAACATATATTGAAATATATTTTTGTTGGCGTTCAAGAAATAGGTAACATATAAAATGTTGGCATTCGAGGAAGACACCGCTAACACCAGTCAGTGTAGGGCCACTAAGCTAAACTGCCCGCTTTGTACCAGCCAATATAAATGAATGCCTAGGGTGGAAATCGAATCCACATACACCAACTCTGTTGTCTCTATATTTTTTAATGAACAAAACATTGTCAAAAACAAATTTTTAAAATTGTATAAATGTGTTAAATTTTAATTATCAAAATATACATGAAAATATAAGTTGATTTTCGGTGATTCAGATGTCTACTTAGATTGTAGTCCCATAGGCTCCAATGTACAGCTACATGAATATACAGCATAAAAGGGTTTAAAAATTGCTGAGGCAGATTTATTTTGGGAGGAGGGAGCTGAAGGCACACCCTTTTCAAGGAGCTTCATGTATGGTAAATGTGTAGTCCTTTTTAGCTCACCTGGACCGAAGGGCCAAGTGAGCTTTTCTCATCACTTGGCGTCCGGCGTCCGTCGTCGTTAACTTTTACAAAAATCTTATCCTCTGAAACTGCTGAGCCAAATTTAACTAAACATGGCCAAAATCATTATTAGGGTATCTAGCTTAAAAATTGTGTCCGGTGACCCGGCCAACCAACCTGATGGCCGCCATGGCTAAAAATAGAACATAGGGGTAAAATGCAGTTTTTGGCTTATAACTCTAAAACTAAAGCATTTAGAGCAAATCTGACACGGTGGTAAAATGGTTTATCAGGTCAAGATCTATCTGCCCTAAAATTTTGAGATGAATCGGACAACCCGTTGATAGTTTGCTGCCCTTGAATTGGTAATTTTAAGGAAATTTTGCGGTTTTTGGTTATTATCTTGATTATTATTATAGATAGAGATAAACTGTAAACAGCAAAAATGTTCAGTGAAGTAGAATCTACAAATTAGTTAACAGGACCAAAATGGTCTGTTGACCCCTTTAGGAGTTATTGCCCTTTATAGTCAATTTTTAACCATTTTTCCTAAATCTTAGTTATCTTTTACAAAAATCTAATCATCATTAGGGTTTTTTGTTTAAAAATTGTGTCCGGTGACCCGGCCAACCAATCAAGATGGCCGCCATGGCTTAAAATAGAACATAGGGGTAAAATGCAGTTTTTGGCTTATCACTCAATAACCAAAGTATTTAGAGCAAATCTGACGGGGTAAAATTGTTAATCAGGTTAAGATCTATCTGCCCTGAAATTCTGAGATGAATTGGACAACCTGTTGATAGGTTGCTGCCCCTGAATTGGTAATTTTATGGAAATTTTGCTGTTTTGGTTTTTATCTTGAATATTATTATAGATATAGATAAACTGTAAACATCATTTATGTTCAGCGAAGTAAGATTTACAAATAAGTCAACATGACGGAAATGGTCAATTGAACCCTAAGGAGTTATTGTCCTTTATAGTCAATTTTTAACAATTTTCATAAAATTTGTAAATTTTAACTAACATTTTCCCCTGAAACTACTGGGCCAAGTTCATTATAGATAGAGATAATTGTAAGCAGCAAGAATGTTCAGGAAAGTAAGATGTACAAACACATCATCATCACCAAAACACAATTTTGTCATGAATCCATGTGCTTCTTTGTTTAATACTCAAGACCAAGGTGAGCTACACAGGCTCTTTAGAGCCTCTAGTTTTATATAGTTTTACCCCAAATGTTGACTTGCTAGACCCCTCCCCCTTTAAAAACATACTTTTTCATTATAATGATAAGAGTGACACAATCCAAATTTTAAAATTATCTGGTTTATATACAGTGCTTGTTATTACAAAAAATAAAGTAGATAATTTTAAAATTTGGATTGTATATAATAATAACATTCAGTCGAGCCATATTAATGCTATAGAACGGAAACCAATTTCATGATGAACAGAGACTTACATACAGACAAGGGTAACTGTTACATTGAATGCCACCAATGGCTTAGCGAAAGTGACATAAATTTGTAACAACTAGAATAGATGTATTGGGACTAAGAACAGCATTATTCGTGCATTATCAATCATGTCTATATATATCCAGACTGTAGTTCATAGCATACAGTTTAAAGTACTCATGTACATGACTTTTGTACATGTGTAAACAAATGTCTAATTACTTAAATTTTACATGGATAAGGTTATACAATTCAAATACTGTTGTAGTGTATGATTAGCACATGTCATAAAATTATCATATAATTTTGACAATACATGTCATGTATGGTCAAAATTATGCAATACTTTTAGGAAGACTTATAAAAAAAACAAGACAGTTACTCTATATTTATCATGTTAATATCTCCAAGACTGTAAGGATTCTCCCAATATATCTATAGGCTAGTAAGTTAGGTACTTGATTTTTCGTACGGGTATGGATGGTAAACCCCAGAAACAGAAACAAGTGCCCATGTGCCGACTACGCCACTTATGGTAATTCAGTATTATAAAATGTGATTTACCCAGACTCTGACATTTCAATGTGAAGTAAGACGTAGATTCTCTGAATATGACATAATATAAACAATAAAATTAACCAATAATTACATATAACTTACATATTCAAAGTCATTACAAAATCCGCGTTTTTACAAGGAACATAATTTACATGTATTAATGCAACAAACTTAGTCGGAGAAGGAACGAAAGTCCGAAACAGTATCTTAAAAAAAAGAAAAAAGTTCCACGTGTGTGTATCAGTGATCTACTTGTTATTTACGAAGAAATGAAAAAATTGTTGCAATAAAGAATACACAAATAGTAAACTTATCTTTAACAGAGAAATAATTTTCATATTGTGCCAGATTAAATATTCCTGGTTTTGCTACGATAATATGATAGACAAATATGCTACAAACGGTTTTAAACAAGTAACTTAAAATCAAATAACTGAAATATAATTACCTTTCTGTGTATAAATTCTCGATTGATCGCCTCTCGTGTTTCTTGTTGAATGCGCATTCCTGGTAATCATCCGCAACAACATTGATATTAAAGATTGTTTGACTAATATACTTATATTTCTAACGACAACACATTTCCATATTATTAATTTGTATTGAATAAAAATTTTCTGAGTATCCATTGAAAAAATGAATTTAAAAGAAGTGATAAGGAATTTTATTTTGCACTATATTATGTCCGCGCGGATCTATAACTTTTATAGCTCGGTAATCATTCATAAACTAATTTGAATATTATGCAAATTAGGCGGAAAATTAGGCGATGGCAATACACCTGAGGCCCTGACGGTCCTCTGCTGTAAAAATATCAAGAAACAGTGTTTTCCCACAGAAACCACCAAACTGTTATCTACAACATACTTATAAAAACTAACTTACATACTCATTTGTCAATTGAAACGGAATTCTTGAAAACCCTCTCATCACACACATCCCCCCTATGCGCATCCAGAATTTCAAAAAAGAAGGCCAGCCAAATTTGTTTGTTCTAGAAGTGGCGGATCTTTTATCTTATTGCCGATAAAGAGGACCGAACACACTGTTCCCCTTCTTAATCCGTAAATTTATATTTGAAAGTCCCAATTTGGCTCTGTACTTTTGGAGTTATGAATTACAAGAAAATGTCTCTCCATAAAATATTGTATATGCCAGCTTAAAGAAAAATTGGAGGGGGGAGGGGCGGGGGTAATAGATCTGGAAAAACTTCGTTAAACTGAAAATGATCTTTAGTTCCATAATTTATCAGCATAAATCGTCAAAATGGAAGAGACTATATTTCTGGTAAAAAGAGGCTTTTTATGTAATTTAGACAAAGGAAACAGATTAAACATCTTTGTCATAAGTATTCTATCTACGCATTATTAGAAATTACGGATATTCTAAATGTGTAAAAATTTTTGATGGAAAGATTGAGAGGACAGATCATGCCAGAATGCATTTTATATTTAAGATAAATGTATTTAAGACAGACAGCTAAATACAAAATATTTCATTTTATTAAATAAAAAAAAAAAAAACAGTATTCAAAACGTTACACTTTAAGATGGATGGATGATTATAAAAATCAGGAGATTTTTTGAGGAGCAAAATCTCAGAGGCATCCGAAACCAAAGCGATATTCAGATTAAAAATTCTGTTGTGGCTAAAATCAAAACCCAACAAGGAGCTGAAAATGTTGTTAACATGATCAGGTTTGTAATGTTACATTACTTATACAAACATTGAATAAATGATGCAATATTTTGATACTGAGATTTCTTTTGTTTTACTTTGAATATTTACCTTGTAAATGAAAACGTTTTGGAAGAGGTAAATTTAAGTCTTTTATCTAATGCACATATTATCACATGGGCGAGTTAACTCTTAAACATGACCGAATGTGGCAATCGGACATACATGCACCTGTTGAAGTGCAAAGACTATTCATGACTTTAACCAGTAGAAGAGACATACAATTGAACATGTTCAAACAAAAACAACACTTCTAAGAAACAAAAAAAAAAAAAAAAAAAAAACCTTGATAAAGATGTTTTCCACAGTGTTCAAATTTTTAATAAATATACAATCCGTAAATTGAGGCAACAGTAACTATAGTTTATAAATGTTCAAGTATCAGTAAAAAAATAATTGTAAATCATAGAAAAAAAGGAAGGAAATCGCATTAGTGCGTTTACAGAGCAAGCGTAGCACACAATGTGTGCACTTTCTCCTTCGCATTCGGATCCACAATAAGTCGAAAATCACAATCGGCAAAAGAAATTACTTGAAAAATTATAGAGTAAATAATGTTGTGGATAGGTCAAAGCTAAAACTGCAAAAACATGTCTCCTATCGGACATCCAATTGTTAGTGTGTTCTTAAACTTAAATGTCAATTATCTTCGTAATTCCTTGTTGCATTTTCGTGTTTATCAGTTCTAGGCTTAAAGACTCATCTAAACAAGTAAAGTCTTTTTGAGGTAAACATGCACGAATGCAACGCAATAATAATAATATAAATACAGTACCACAATATCAAACACAATATCAAGATCTATAACAAATCATCCTATTCAAGTGCATGTAGTTTTATTCATGCAAGCTCATTGAGCAAAACAGATGACACCCTTGCTAAGCAGTAGGTATCTGGATGACATATTTGAAATTGACAATAAGAGACAGGTGGACTTATTAATGTTATGTGTGAACAAATATGTGAGTGAAAAGATTAGAGATGCATGGATTATTTTATTTTTTTTGAATTTTGGGTACTCACTGCTCTTCAATTGTGTACTTGTTTGTTTTATAACAATTTTGATCTGAGCGTCACTGATGAGTCCTATGTAGACAACATGCGCGTCTGGCGTATTAAGTTATAATAATCCTGATACCTTTCATAGCTATAATTACTTATCAAGGTACAAGGATTATAATTTAATACGCCAGGCGCGCGTTTCGTCTACATAAGACTCATCAGTGACGCTCAAATCAAAATATTTATAAAGCCAAACAAGTACAAAGTTGAAGAGCATTGAGGATCCAAAATTCCAAAAAGTTGTGCCAAATACGGCTAGGGTAAACTATGTCTGGGATAAGAAAATCCTTAGTTTTTCGAAAAATTCATGTAACATGTGTAAACAGAAAATTTATAAAAATGACTACATTATTGATATTCATGTCAATACCAAAGTGTTGACTACTGGGCTGGTGATACCCTCGGGGACAAAACGTCCACCAGCAGTGGTATCGACCCAGTGGTGTAAATTCTTATTAAAGGTACCAGGATTATAATTTATACGGCAGACGCGCGTTTCGTTTACATAAGACTCATCAGTGACGCCCAAATCAAAATATTTATCAAGCCAAACAAGTACAAATTTGAAGAGCATTGAGGATCCAAAATTCCAAAAAATTGTGCCAAATACGGCTGAGGTAATATATGTCTGGGATAAGAAAATCCTTAGTTTTTCGAGAAATTCAAAGTTTTGTAAACAGGAAATTTATAAAAAGGAGTCACTACATTATTGATATTCATGTCAACACCAAAGTGTTGACTACTGGGCTGGTGATACCCTCGGGGACGAAACGTCCACCAGCAGTTGCATCGACCCAGTAGTGTAAATACTTATAAAAGTGTGCCAACAATACTTGCATAAAATACTGTGCATATAACGATTTCAAATTGTGACCAACAGTTGCTGGTCGTGCATGTGTACATACTGCGTAACGTTTTAGATATTCTTATTAAACCTTTTTTGAAACACATTCCAAGTATGATCAGAGACAAATAAGTTATATTGACACATATCCCTACCACATAGAAGAGAAAATTATAACAGTTTCTTTTGATGGTGTCAGTCTCTACACGAATTTTCCACATAAATACGGAATAGAAGCCATAGATGTTGGATAGAAAAAGCAAAAACGAATAAAAAAGTAAATAACAATTGAAGGACTTCGATTTATTGTTCAGAGCAATTACTTCCTGTTCGACGGCAAAATGTATTGTCAAAAATTGGGCACTGCAATGGGTACAAACGTTGCACCTGCATATTGAAATCTAATGATGGGAAACCACGAGATCCTGATATATCAGAGATCACATCGAACATTTGGATATTAATTTTATATATTTTTTATGAAAAACTGGAAGAGATACTCAGATGACTGTTCTATTTTATAAATTACAGCTTATATATGTTAATGGAATTCAAAGATTTACTCAATAAATACACGAGTAATTTCAATTTACTGTGGAATACAAAAGTAACCAATTACCATTTTCAGACATTCGGTTATAAAGAACGGAACCAACATAGAAATCGATATTTTCTTTAAACCGACTAATTCCAAATAATTTATGCTTTTTACATCATGACATCTAAAACATACTAGAGTCAATATACCATATAACCTAGCTGAAAGCATTTGAACTATCATTACAAATCCAGATTCAAGGGATACAAGCTCAAATGAATTAAGATACACGCTCTTTGAACGAAAATATCCAAAGAGAAGAATTGATGACGGTATAGCTAGAGCCAAAGGAGTAAGTTCGATAAGGGCCATATTTGACCCCGATTATCAAGTTGAATTCAAAAAGATGATAAATGTTTTAATTGACTTTAATTCATGGGAGAAAGTTAAGTAGAACTTTTTTTGTCAAAGTTTTATATATATTACAGATTGCCTGCGAAAATGATGGAGGAGATCTTGTAGAAGTAGATTCAAAGTGTGAAAGTGACTTTTTGAAGATTAAAGCAAGTGAGAGAGGTATTAGTCTACTTGATAAGCATATACGCTTATAAAGAGTTTAACAGCTAGAAATCTTTTCTGTTTGTCTTTTTTCATTTTTAGCCATGGTGTTGTCAATTTATTTTCGATTTATGAGTTTTACCTTTCCTCTGGTATCTTTCGTCCCTCTGGTATCTTTCGTCCCTCTTCTTAGATTGAGTTTTTCTCTTCATGTGAAAGTTATCCATAAACATAATTGTGATCATCGGTATCAGTACAGTTTCAAAAATTTTATTATTAAACAAATTACAATATCAATTTACTTTACTATATTAATATTTGGAAATTTTTAACTCACATGTTGAGAACGAAATACGTATTCTGTCAACAAACTGAGAGTCATTACGATTGTCAATAAAAATCAACTCTTCACCAGAGGCAAAATGGAATTGATCTTAGTAGTAATAGGTCTTATTACGACCTTAAACGTTGAGCGAAACCCATCCGGCAAGGCAAGCTACAAATATTCATAAAATCTTATACAATGTAATCTCGAAAATGCAGCCTTATTTATTAACAAAAATATGATATAATGCAACAAGCGACGGACACTGATTTACAAGCTTACAGAAATTTCGTTATCCCAGCACGTTTTACTCACACCTATGTTGCATATGCTTTTTTAACAAACCAGTTTTATTCAACATGCGTATTTGTAACATATATAGTTTAATCTATATACAGCCCAAATTAATGTCTTGCCTCAGATATGTGTCTACTAACGTCATAACCCTCAACATGTGACCTTTTTCAGCCTCTATTATGTTTCCTTTCCAATGATCTGTGCCACGTGAAGATTCTTGAGGTGACTTGAGCTTGAATGGGCGTACATAAAATGTGGCGGTTAGATATATTAAGCGTTGTTACATCATGGTTCAAGTAAAGTATGGGAAGAGGATGAGTACTCATTTATGGCGAACACAAAACAAACTGTAAACATTGAACAGAAAGTGATTAACTGATCCGATTAATAATAGGCACACACAGTAGCTTACTAAAAAAGCCTAAAAGACACAAAGCATTGATTTTAATGTACAGTGAATTTAATCGTGTGGCTTTTACACATATTCGGGCTCATCTATGATTATTTCCTATCAACGTTAAGGAGTCCTTACTTTACTTTGAAATTTTTAAGGATAATAGGAAATACATTGTTGAAATACTATTTTGATACAACTTATAGGGTACTGGTTAGGTGGAACATACAAACCAAAAGAAAATGTGTTTATATGGTCACTTAGTCAGAACATAATCACCTTTACTGATTGGCACGTGGGAGAACCAAACAACTTATACGGCATTGAACATTGCCTTGCGTTGTGGTATAACTCTGGGTTTGCATGGTATGATAGTCAATGTCACAAGTTAATACGATTTATCTGTGAAAAAAGTAAGTATTTTTTCTTATTTTATGAACACATTAACCAATCTCAAGCTGAACTATGAACATTATTTTACAAATGTGTATAAAATACATGTAGATTAGTTTCTCAATAGTATTGGAAGGTTTTAAATTCATTTTGATAGTTAACTTTTGCCTTGCACTAGAGAATCCCGATATTTCTGGTTTTGCATTAATGATAGACCATGCCATAGACAACTTCAAAAAAATTGTTTTCGTATTGAATGAACACATCAACCAATCTCAAGCTAAAATATGAGCAACATTTTACAAATGTTTATAAATTACATGTATTTTAGATTACTCGTACATTTTGATTAGATTTTTCAATATTATTTTAAGGTTTTACATTCATTTCAATTTATAAAAGAGGGACGAAAGATACCAGAGGGAGAGTCAATCTCATAGATTGAAAATAAACTTACAACGCCATGGCTAAAAATAAAACGACAATCATACAAATAATAGTACAGAAGACACAGCATAGAAAACTATAGACTAAGCAACAAGAAACCCACCAACAACTGGGGATGATCGCAGGTGCTTCGGAAGGGTAAGCAGATCCTGCTCCAAATGTGGCACCCGTCGTGTTGCTTATGTTATTACAAATCCGGTAAATAGTCTAATTCGGTAGGACACATTCGTCAAAAGAATGGGTATTGTAGTTAATAACTTTTGCAACGTAATTTTACCCCTATAAGATAAACAAAACACGAAGTGTGTCGGTTCTTCCATTAAAACACTGCCATATCTTTAGGTTAATTGAACACACAAAAGTTTGTTTATATTTTTTTGTATAGCTGGATTTTATGCAGATTAGTTAAGATGACCATAAATGACACCAACATGTTCATTTTGAATTATTTGTTTCATTTGTCATTGAAAATATACGCGAATTATATGTTAAAACCAATTTTTGCTCACTTTGCATATGATTTTATATTTTGTTTTCGTCTGTTTTATAGGACTGTGTACGTTTTTAATGTAAAGAAAGAAGATGTTGTATGGTTGCCTTTTTTAACCTACGTGATATTTCTATGAATTTTCCCTTAAGGAAATTCTCCCTCTAATTTTTGAATGTTTGCCACACATTCCGATTCCTCTGGTTTAATCCATGTAGTGCCATTAAATCAAATTCCCGCTATCCCCAACTTTTTTTTCATAATTGATATCACAAATAGCTTACAAAACCATTTTTGAAAATCCTATAAAAATCCTTGTAATTTTTTTCATATTTCTTTTTAAAAGAAAAGAGATACCAATGATAAATTGTCCATTTTGAATAATCTCCCGCTAAAATTGCAATGACTGATATCTCGAAAAAAAAATAAACGCACTGACCCCTCCGGTTTTTTCTGCTTTTTAAGTTCCTATATTTGTATACTATCAATTTAAAGCAGTCGTTTAAAAAACTTGTTATTTTGTAACAGAACTTGCTAGTTGCCGTGTGAAAAATATTGTTCTTGACCCTAATTGTCTTCTGTAAGGTAATGTCGTTAACAAATATCGATAATTTGCAAAAATTGTCATTATTCAATTTAAATGATACCAATATTAGATTGATGATAATTGATTTCACATGAGTGCTCCTCTATCCCTAATAACTATTGGTTATGACTATTTCTTGTATTCAACGTGGCCACCATTATTAATGTATGTTTAATAGAAATAAATCAATATTATTTTGTTTTAAAACCCAAATCCAATATTGATCTGCCCTCGCTTTAATTCCAAATAAAGATTAACAAGCAACGCAATGCAGTTATGATCACAAGAATGTTATGAATAGTTAGCCTTAAAAAATCTACTTTTTTCTATAAAGTAATTGTTTTCAACATAAAGATTATTAAGGTCCAAGAATTTCCATTGTTAACAGGTGATTTAAATTCATTTCAGGCTTTTTAAGATATCTAATTGAATTCTTTTAGTCAACGTTTGTCTCCTCCTGTCTCCGTATTTTTTTAATCATTTTTTAATTTTCCATCTTTGTCATTGGCACATGTTTAATACGCATCAGCTGGCTATTTTGAAGTGTTTTTGTGTCAATATTTCATTTTTTAAGAACTGTATGTTAATGGCGCATGCACAAAAAGAGAGAGAACTTTCGGCAACATAAACTATCAAAGTGTGAACCAAGGCAAAACATACTGACGAATCTATTCCGTTTAAATATTTGAAGATCTTTATGATAGTGTATTTATTGCATTTCTTGCAATGCATAACCATGGTTTCCCATTTAAAATACAAACCGAAAATAACACATTTGAAATAAATGATGTTATTTCACTCTCCTGACGTCATACAACATGTACAATAGGTGTTGTCAAGACGTAATCGATGACGTGGCATCAAATCAACTGTGAATGCGTAGACAAGGATATAGTTCCTTATATTTTCTACTTTAATTCCACTAAAAATTCTATTGTCAATGTAAGAAAAAGAATAACTAATTTTCTCTATTTGAATGGATTATTTATTCTATGAGTAATCTTTAGAATAATGTTATCTGTTCTGTGGTGGGGTTGTTGTCTCTTTGATATGTTGTTTATCCTTACAGATTTATTGAATTGAGTCGAAGAAGAAAAGATGTAAAAAAACAAAGATCGCCCAATGCATGAAAGCCTGTGCTTCAACAATTTTCCAATATATGAAAAATTAATTTGTCTTGCACAAAATTGTAAAACTTTCATGCCTGAGTCTTTTTATACGACCGCAAAACTTTTTTTGTCGTCGTCCGAAGACACATTTGGTGTCCGGACAATAACTTTAGTTTAAGTGAATGGATCTCTATGAAATTTTATAAAAAAGGCTCAATACCTTAAAAGAAAGGTTGGGATTGATTTTGGGGATGATGGTCTCTACCGTTTTGGAATAAGGGGCCCAAAAGGGGCCCAAAATAAGCATTTTTCTACTTTTAGGATATCAATTTGTGTATAAGCATTTCAATTTCTCTAAAATTGTACCACAATGTTAAATACCACAAGTAGAAGGTTTGGATTGATTTTTGGGGTTATAGTCACAAATGTGTAGGAATTTGGGACCAAAAAGGGGGCCAAAATAAGGATTTTTTTACCTTTCAGTCAATAACTTGTGCTTAAGCGATTAATCTCTCTGAAATTATACCACAAGTTTCCATACTACAAAGGGATGGTTATGAGGGGTTATGGTTCAAATCATCAAGTAATTAAGGACAAAAAAGGGGAAAACAAGGGTTTTTCTGGTTAAAGGACACTTTAGAAAATTTAAAAGCAGTGAAGGGGAGGTAATCGAATAAAAATGTAAAGAACACTATTTGAACACTGGTTGATTACCTGATTACCTCCACGACACTGCTTGAAAATTACGTTTTAAGAAATGATGATTGTCTTGAGATGTGTAGATGTAAGCTTATTGTTAGAAGTTACTGTTTATTAATATTAATTTTAACCACTGTATGTCATTTTATATTTTAATATTTTATGATGTATTTACATGAGTAGTTATTGCTGCCAACTCCATTAGAAATTTGAATTGAGATTATTTTTTAATAAGGAAACGGGGAGGTGAAAACAACATGGGAAGGGGTGGGAGTAGGGGATATTTCTATATTTCTAATTTCAGATTTAGAAATTAAAAAGATTTTTTTCTACAAATATGTTTTTTGATGGGATTAATATTCAACAGCATAGTGTATTACTCAATACTACAATAGCAAAAAAAAATTAAGTTCATTAGACCATATTCATTCTGTGTCAGAAACCATTGATGTGTCAACTACTTGCTGTATCAAGCTTAAATGTTGTGTCCATACTTGCCCAAATTGTTCAGGGTTCGACCACTGCAGTCGTATAAAGCTGCGCCCTGCGAAGCATCTTGTTTTGTTGCTTGTTTTACTTGTTTAGAGTCTTGATTTATTATGTATTTAATAATAACAAAACAAATCAATATAACTGTTGGTGTATAGAAACAGTTAACATAGATCGGCACCTAATTAATAATTGTTTTTCTTCTTTCTAAAATAAGTTTATTCCTGCAAATAAACATCTTATTTATATCAATGTTTAACTATTATATTACAAAATAATGCTATCAACTGATTCGGGCATTCGATTTAAGAATTAAGGGCAATGATTATCCGCTTGATAAGTGATATATGTGATGGTTGATCTGACAAAAAAATGTGATTGAAGTATTTTGCGGTATTAAATGATTTCAATAAGATAAATATGAAAAACTAATTTGATGGATTGCTGTTAATATAATTTATGATTATATTTTTTTTATAATTAAAATCAACATTGTTCCACTAAGGCTTTCTTCGTTCATACATATTTAAACTTGCATTTTGTCAATCATGAAAAACACAGTAAAAAGATTTTGTATCTAATATTTTGTTTGGTGTAAACTAAAATCAAAACACATATCGTGTATGCTGCTTAATATTTTATTTCTAATTAATTCTATCAACGGCTGATTGGTAATATACTAGATACATATATATAAACACCAATTACCAACGCCTATAATGTGGAATGTTGTCTAAATATCTAATTGTTACATCTTACTGATTTTATTTCTCCGTCTCTTAGAGAAGAATTAAATAAATCGACTTTCTTTCTTAAAATTTATTTACAATTTATTTTAGAATGAATATTGTGATGATCAACCTTTTCCTTAATTCCAAACAATTCTTGTTCAAAACAGGTATTTTCAAACCTTTACATGTTTGTAAAGGTGTTATCTTTACCATGTGCTATTTAAACGCCTTAAACATATTTTCTAGAGACCTACTAGAGATAAAAAAAAAAAAAGGGTCTATCATTGTTGCCAATAAGACAACTCTTTACAAGAGACCAAATGACACAGAAATTAATAACTATACTTCACCATCTGGCCTTCAACAGTGAGCAAAGCCCGTACCGCATAATCAGTGTTCCGTATACAGACATATATGTTTAAATTCAAATAGTACATAATTATTCGTTTCCAGTAAGTCTTACTTAAATTTGAAATGATGAGGCATATTTTAATCTTTTAAGGTCGATAATATGCAAAAACAACGTTTTAATTTTTAAAATCTACATTCAAACTTATTTTGTCTAACAAACAAAATAAGAATATACTCAGTTAACTCAATGTTTATCTATTGGTACATAAAAAAAACAAAATGATTTTGTCACGTGAAAACAGACCAATAAACGTTTGCGTTCTGTTTCTCTGTTATCCTTTAGATGGTCACAAATGAAACCATCAACTTAGTATATCATTTATAACTTTGTATATCAAGATTAAATGTTGTTTAGTTATTTAAGTTATTATGTGGATACATCAGGTAACCTTTTTAAAAACTATTAATTCATGTAATTATTAATATTTGTGTCATTCACACCATCAAATATAATGACACATGAGGTACTTTGCTAATTTGCATAGAGGCATATTGAGTTACCATTGCGACAGCAATTTCAATAGGATTATATAGGGTTTGATATTAAAGTTTACATACATGTATATCAATTATATTGTATATCAAGTATAATCGACAATTTATCCACTGATAGGTGAATTGTACACGGTTGTTCTGTCTACTGTTCGTATGCAAATGACCAAGTTGAAAACTTTGAACATTTTAATTTCCGAAAATCAGTCAAATGTCAAGATAAAAAAGCTATAAGTATTCAGGACGCGATTGTTTGGAATACGATAATCATTGCTTTTGAGCAATCTGTAGACTTATACCATTGACTCAGGGCCATGTCCTCATGTCAACCGTTTTATTCTGAACATCAAGGATCATCTCAGATTCTTGAGATTGTCTTGCTAAAAATTGTATAAAAAACAAAAGGATTCAATTTAAACAGCTCTCCTATAATGTTCTTCTCATAATCTTTGAGTTCTCTCAATTCCGATCGACAAATCTATTTCTGTCATATAAGAACTGAAGTGGAGTTTTCTTATGATAATGCCACCGTTATTAAACTGATATTTGATATTGTACTTCCATAAAGAAATGGAGGTCGTTTAATTAAGGTACTTATCATTTTTTACCTGGGAAAAGGGGGAGCTGGTCATTTTGAAATCAAACTCATAAAATTTTCTTGATCCCCCCATAAAATTTCACTTTTTTTATTTGATGCCCCCTTTAAAAAAACATTTAAAAAAATTGATCCCCCTCCATTAAACATGCCAAAATATAAACATGCAAAATACTTAATATGCTATTTCACGAAATTATTGCAAACATGAAATATTCTCAGTGTATTGAGTCTTAAAACATATTTTGCCTTGATTTAGGGCTCTTCCATGAATACTGTAAATTCAGAATTTATTACGATGTTTTTATTATTGCGAAAAATGCGACAGGATTATAAACGCAATAATTAAAACTGGCATTTTGAAATTTTTTATATGAATCAAACAGGATTCTTCTGAATATCGCAAAAATTTAAATCGCATTTAAGTCTAAATGACAAAATCGCAATAATAACAAGTCTAGAGTTTGTTTAGATAATTATGCGCATGCGTATATTTTTTTTTTAAGGGGTATCAGATTGAATGGTTGCTCTGGATTCCAAACTCCATTGATTAATTTCAAACTCACGAGATCCTTTCTATGTCTGTCTGCTATTGAGGGTTATTGTTGTTGCATAATTTTAAATCATATGCATCATTTAAATTAAAATAATTGTAGTCCACAACGTAAAGGTGTAACTAGAACACCTCTTCAGCCAAAATTGACTCTTCCACATTATCGTTTCGAGTTGTCTCCCTTCCGTAAGTAGCTTCCGTCAAACGACGATACGTCGAGAAAAATTAGCTCGTTCTGACGATAGACGTCGTACTATATTAAAACCGATCGCAATTTAAACAGAGGAATGTGTACGGAAAGGAGTCATGCCCACTGACCCAAAGGAAATTGAATATTTAAAGAGTAAGGAATGGGGTTCCACCTAGAATTCACGTAGGAAAATAGGTGAGAAGGTACGAAGTGAAAAACCTTTTCTAACTCTCAGTGACTGCTGTGGAAAGTAAACTTAAAATTGATAGTACAAAAATATCACACAATAAGTACATTGTTCATACACTTGTATTGAGGATTAGCTATTTTTAAAGTTGAATAACTATTCAGATTACGTAAATTACATTTTAAGAGCATTTTACACGTGCAGTTAAATAATACCAATACATGTATCAGTGAAAATAATGGCAATCGTTTTCCTCAGAGCAATATGATTTATGAGTTATCCGTTATGAGAGGAAAACCCTGCAGTTTAATTATCAGTTTAGAATAACGCTAATCGAATTCCCTTTCTGAAGTTTTCGGTCAAATTGTTTTAAAAACATGATTATTCCATCCTTTTATTTCGTAAATGGTTTATTGTTAATGATGCTTAAATAGAATAAAACAACATATATTAATTAACTATAACACAAGGGAAGTTTAAAAAAAACCATTATATGAAGATCAAAGACGGAAAAGGCTGGAACTATACAATTGATATAATTATTATTAATAATCTACAACAAAACGAAGTAATTTTATCAAAAAGGACAAAAGCACTTAGTATTATAATATTTTGCAAAACGCGCGTCTGGCGTATAAAATTATAATCCTGGTACTTTTGATAACTAATTGCAATATCTGTAATAGTGTTTTTTCATGTACTATATGTACTTATCTTGCTCCTAGCTTTGCTGTATGCTTCCTGTGTGCTCTATGTTGTGAAATAAAATATCATATTCATCCAATTCTTGTTCATTCTTGTACTTTGTTTTTGTAGTAAAAGTTAAAGTTCAATGATAAGTTAATATTGATATTTAAAAACCTTTAAATTAAAAAGGGATGATGAGATCATCGAGCCCGAAGTCGACGGGATTTTAATATCAATATTAACTTATCACGACTTTTAAAACACAAATGAAAAACCCGTCAAATACTACTTTAACATGATTCACATTATTTTAGCAGAGTGCTTGTGACGTTTTACAATATATTTTTTTTTCAGAAATGGTAGACATTTTAGTATGTAATAAAATTGAGAATGGAAATGGGGAATGTGTCAAAGAGACAACAACCCGACCATAGAACAAACAGCAGCAGAAGGTCACCAACAGGTCTTCAAGAACGTCCTTTATATTCGTATATATTTGAAGTACTCCAACATCGGTACTTTGTGTCTGTTGTCTGCTTGTTACTTATCATATGTTTTCATGGGTCAATTCCTTACCAACTGATAAGGGTATATCCTTTTGTGAAATTGTCCTTGGTTGAGGGAAAACAATGAGTTTTTTAGTCAGGAGCCTGTTATTCACTGGTTGCCTTTGATATCTATCGTTATATTTGCTTGTCGTTCATTGTCATATCGTTTGAATTTTCGTGTCTTTGTTGAAAGCCTTAATGTGACCTACAAATTTGACCTCTAGCTCATATATGTCTTATTGGCGAGCCTGCCACATCTTGATAATGTTCCACCTATTCTGTGTGTCTTTTTATTATGATAAGAACCTATTATCCTGTAATAGTCGATGGTTAATGTCTGACATATTTGTTAAGTGCTTTGTTGTACACTGTAACAGCACTTATTTGTTAGCTACCAATTTTCGTGGTTTAGTAGATAGCTTCATTCACGAATTTAAGGGTGCAATGATATATAACAAAAGAGAGGCGAATGATACCAGAGGGAGTCAAACTCATAGATCAAAATAAACTGACAACGCCATGGCTAAAAATGAAAAAGAACAAACAGATAAATTATAGTACACATGACACAACTTAGAAAACTCAAGACTAATCAGCACAAACACCACCAACTGGGAGTGATCTCATGTGCTCTGGAATGGTAGGCAGATCCTGCTCTTCATGTGACATCGTGTTGTTAATGTTGCTACAAACCCGGTAAATAATCTAATTCGGTAGGTCACATTCATGAAACAACGGTCATTCAACTCGTGATGGAGTCCGTAAAATTTACGAAGGGATGATTTCAACTTCATCATTTTTTTCGGTTGATTTCGTTCCGTTTTGTTGTTTGTCCGATCACACCGCTTTATATTCGAATTAAACTGTGAATATGGGTTTTAAGGTTACATTTGAACTTCGAACAACAATGTCATCTCTGAAATTATTTACTGCCTATATTTCTCTTTATAAATGATTACTAGTAATAGTTTAAGTATCTCGTGTTCTCCTCTTGTATTTAATCCGTTTCCCTAAGTTTTAGTTTGTTACCCCGATTTTGTTTTTTGTCCATAGATTTACGAGTTTTGAACAGCGGTATACTACTGTTGCCTTTATTTACAACTCTGATAAATATGCTGTAAGGTATCAAGCATTTTTACCATAACTATCGGATGTTCTTCCAGGTTTTTTCTCACTTATCTGGAAAACGTAAAAGAGGGACGAAAGTTACCAGAGGGACATGTACAGTCAAACTCATAAATCGAAATCAACTGACAACGCCATGGCTAAAAACATGGAGAAACCGTATTCTAAAAAAAGGTCCAGAAATTGTTATTCTTCATTTTTTGCGCGTGATAGTCAGAACAGCATACATTTAAAACCACAATTTTAATTCTATACCACTGAATTAGTTCTGTAAGCATTAAGATGTTATATGTATCGAGACTATGGTAGACAAGAGTACCAGCGATTTTAATTAAATTGCCATTTTGGTCAACTAATCCATATTGGACAGATAAAGACTTCTAGTCATTAATCATCAATTTTGAAAAATGAAGACAGATACAAAGTAAGGGCGAGAGAAAAGTGCTTCAGAGGCAACAAATTTTTGACGTGTTATTACAATAATGTTTTTAAAATAGAGGTATGGACCGAATGAAATTAAAATTAACTACATGTATTTCTTATTTAAATGTAGATTATTATTGTATATGCAGATGTACATTAAAGGAAGATGTGAATTGCTGTAACATTTAAATGTAAAATGTAAAGCTAGACTGAAAAATAACCTTAAAAACTGATAAACGGTCAAACAGAAACAGACAAGAATGTCGAAAAGGATGTTAGCAAATGGAAGCAGATGAACGGCTTTTACAAAAAAATAAAACAAAAATGCATCAAGTAGTGTAAGCTTATCAAAGTCATGTGTCAGCAACATCAAAATGAAAACAATGGTAGACAAAACAAAAACGAAAACAATGGTAGACAAAACCAAAAAGAAAACAATGGTAGACAACACCAAAAAGAAAACAATGGTAGAAAACACCAAAAAGAAAACAATGGTAGACAACACCAAAAAGAAAACAATGGTAGACAACACCAAAAAGAAAATAATGGTAGACAACACCAAAAAGAAAAGCACAAGATTATAGGCTTTGTAGCTATTAGATAAAATTGATAAATACTCAAAAGAAGTATTTTGCTGTTACATCTTCCTGTGATCCCGTTTTTTCCACATCTTCAGTCATTTAAATGCTTTGTAAAATTCACGGGAATCGATTCCTTAGCTGTTAACTTCAGATTCTCTTCGATGGATTCTAAAGTAGTTATATTATGTTTGTACAGAGTCAATGTGTCGTTTACTTTAACAATTGGTTTAACATTCTCAATGTGAATGTATTTACTATTTAAGGCCTCAATGTGTTTACTTTGAATCCGGATATCGTGTTCAAACTTACGGATCTGATTATTCTGTTTCTGTTTAAAGTTCTAATTATCACGTTCCAATTAAAGTATCCGATTATTCTGTTTCTGTTTAAGGATCCGATTATCACGTTCCAATTCAAGTATCCGATTATTCTGTTTCTATTTAAGGTTCCGATTATCACGTTCCAATTCAAGTATCCGATTGTTCTGTTTCTGTTTAAGGATCCGATTATCAAATTCCAATTTAAGTATCCGATTAATCTGTTTCTGTTTAAGGATCCGATTATCACGTTCCAATTCAAGTATTCGATTATTATGTTTCTGTTTAAGGTTCCGATTATCACGTTCCAATTCAAGCATCCGATTGTTCTATTTCTGTTTAAGGATCCGATTATCACGTTCCAATTCAAGTATCCGATTGTTCTGTTTCTGTTTAAGGATCCGATTATCACGTTCCAATTCAAGTATCCGATTATTCTGTTCCTGTTTTCGAATCCCATTATCATTTTCTAATTCACGAATCAACATGTTGTGTTCGAATTTACGATTCAAATTATCATGTTCTAAGTCACGAATTCGGATGTCTTGTTTGGTTTGGTATTCCATAATTTCTTCAAACTGATGCTGCATTCCATTAAGCACAATACTTAATGATTTCTGCACTGTGATTTCCTTATAATTGACTGTTGCATAATAATAGAAAACAACTTACAAATAGCTTCATTTTATAACTTTTACTTTAAATTGATACCGTTTCAAAACCAGACTTCTAATACAATATAGGGTCGCATTCAAATGACAAGTGATTATAGATTACAGACAGAGAAAGTTTATAAAGTTTATCAATGTGGCTTCATATAAATACAGAGATATCTTGAAGTGAAGAGATTGGTGTGAAACATTCAAATTTATAACAAATGTTAGGTAACTACTTATCAAAATACTAATAATAGTATTAAACGATTCCATTCAGCATCATATATGCATCAACAGATATCGACAGCACAATTTTGAATTTGGATTAAAACATATTTTTATTCATTTTTATTTGTTTTATTCCAACCGACGTATGTCGACTTTAATTATCGTGTGTGAGCATATCATTTAGAGAAGTTTATTTTAAAGACGGCATGCAGATTTTACATCAGAATAAAAGATTCAGTTTAAAGAAATTAAGATTCTAATTTTACATTGCGTTAAACAAAATTATATGATAGCTTTAGTACAACCTGCTAAGGTTGTTTTTAAGGTCAATTCTATTTCGCGCGAAAACCCGGTCTTGTATAGGTCATTGTCGTCTTGTCTCAATGTAACAATATAAATTTCATTTTGAACCTCAAAATAAAAGTCGCCTCTCTTAATAGCTCTTTTTCTGGTCTTATACACGACCTTTATATACAGATTTTGTTCTATACACCATGCCTTTAAGTTTGAGTTAAATTGTGCTACGATTATTTTTTGTAATATGTTCATTCAATCATCAGTGGAGAACAATTTTACCCTCTGATTAGAACTGGCAAAATAATCTGTCATAGAACAGTTCTAAATTGTCCTCGAACAGTTCTATCCTAGAACTGTTCTAAATAGAACTGTCAGAATCAGTTCTAGGTAGATCTGACCAAATCAGTTCTAGTTGTAGAACTATCAGCAGAACGGACAAATCAGTTGTAACCGTAGAACTGTCAGTAGAACTGACTAAATCAATTCTAACCACAGAACTGTCTAAATCTCTTTAAACTGTAGAACTGATCAAACCTGTCAGGTTTTGTAGAACAGTTTTAAATGACGTCACTGCAGTTAGGGCATCTCAAAGGTTACCATTCAGTGTTTTTATTATTTAATATATATTACATTCTTTTGACTTTTTTTTATTTTTAAGACAAAAAGTGTTTTTACTGTTCTATGGATAAAACTGACTTAATTCTAGCCGTAGAACTGACCAAAAAAAACCATGCACCAGGGTTGTCTGCCTTGAACCGAATTATAACGTATCCACCAGAGGGTATAATAATTGTGTCTTTCTGGGAAGGATTGTGCCAGTTTAAATCGGGATGTTTTCCATTTGTCCAACTTTCATTTCTCCATTTTGCATCAGAACAAAACTTTTTACTGCCTGGACAAATAATGTCAATTGTGTCCTGTCCACCATTTGGAACTAATTGACCGTGACTGTCATAAGTAGCGAACGCCATTTTCATTACGTAGAACGAATGTCCATGCAAATGAACTGGATGTGACCAATTGGCACCTCCTCCTATGTTTGTGATAACAAACTGATAAACTTTGTCTTTATTGTCCTTGTCAATGGTTACGGCATATGTGCATTCACAAATTGTAGATGCGTTACATGCGTCACAAGTGTAGTCTACTAGGTCCGGTTGAGCATATGCAGCAACTGTAGGTGGTAAAAACTGGTGTCCGTTAACTGATCCAGGGGTATAACCGTTCTCGCCGGGAAATGCAAAATTGAAAAACATTTTGACAACCTCGTCTGACTTAATTTCATCTGGGTTCGAATTTGGATCATTTGATATTACATTATTAAAATTGATGCAAATTCGATTTTCTTTGCTGGGATATTGGTTAAATGGACAGTTAAATACTCTACAAGTGATGTCAGAGCTTTCACATGTATGTGGGGTCACCTTTGGGGGGTGGGGGGGTAAGTTTGATATCTGCAGTTTTATAATGAATAATAGCTTCAGCTGCATGGTATTCGTTTTCGGAATATACCTCTAATGTCTCGGCAACCAATAAGTATGTACCAATCTTCGAATCAGCGTTCAACAAAAAATCAATTCTTTCACCAGGATGAATTATAAATGATTCTACCTCCCTTTTATCTATTTCAAATCCGTCGGACGCTAGGATATAAATTGGTCTGTGACCTTCGACAAAGACTCGAAAAGAATACAAAGTAGCTGCGCTAATTACTCTAAATCGATAATCTTCATTTTTTTCAACTTCAAATCGTTCTAATGGAACATCGTTGTGAAACGTCGAAGAACTGTAAAACCTTCCTCTACCATTAATCAGACCTGAATGACATTTAAAACGGGTATATTGTGCCCCAGAGGGATCTTTGGTTTCGGTAAAAGGTTTACCTGAGCTGTTGAAGTCACCAAATAGCATTTTTTGGTACGATGTATCTGCATCGTCATTATGATTCCAATCTTGTATAATAGCTACAAAGACCTTGTCACCTTCTTGTGGCATCACAACTTTTTGTCCCGGTGTTGGTATTATTATTAGTGGACCGTATAAACCCATTGATCTTTGGTCACCAATATGAGCATGATAAAAACTGGTTCCGAATGGCTTTGCATTGAATTTATATGTATAGCTTTGTCCAGGTAAAATTGGACACTGTGTTACAAATGCAACACCATCTGACCAAGGGGATCTTTTTTAGTGCAGCCCATGCCAATGAATTGTCGTGCTATCTGTATGCATTAAATTTCGTACATGAACTATTACTTCTTGGTTTTCCCTAGCTGTAATTATAGGTCCCGGGAATCTACCATTGACAGCAATAACAATTCGTGACTTGTATCCATCAGCAAGAATGAACGTTTCTTCAAGTGATCGTTCAAACTCCTTCCCATTGTCAGATCTAACAGCTTTTCCTTTTTCTATTTTGAGGTGAACTGCTGGTTTTCCCTGTCCGGTATAAATCATTGTTAAAGCATGCTCGATTGTTAGGTAACATTCACATGTTGAATCACCAAGTCGACATGTGTTACTTTTGCATGCTTCCCCTGTCTTCATAAAATATTCATACCACTCTTTTTCTGTTGTTTGTGATATTCCTTGTTGTGCTGTCAGGAGAACAAAGATTGCAAAATACCTAAAACAAAAAGTAATAAATTCATTGAAGCGCACAACCTTATCAAGAACGGAGATAAAAAAAAAATGGCTTACATAATCACTTGATGTGCTGTGATAAAAACCATGAACAAATTGTTCACAAACATCAACAAGACAAAATAAGTGGATGCTTATGAATAGGATCATGAATATAGATAAAACCTTTGCAATGCAAATTAAACAAATAATGAATAGATTAAAGCACGATACAATAACTGATATATATTCCAACAGTTTCAATTCTGCTTTGTGTTTACATAGGTTAGTTGTTTTAATTAATTTACTTTATTTCTTTGTTCTGTCCGGAATTGTGTATTCGATAGCTCTTTATCTATTAAATTGATTTAAGGAAAAAACACAAATATATCAATGTAGGGATAACATTCAATTGAATTGAATTTTAATTCTAACACGAGAATTCATCCAGTAGGTCAATATTCAAGATTTTATGTCCTTTATCTACTCACATATTGAGGTTCTCTTTCTTTTTGTTGAGACCCCAAACTTGTGATTCGATTTAACATTTTATTTGTTATATAATCTGAAAGAAACACGGACTATACGTCAATGTGACATTGGCTGGTCGACACAAACAATGTATACTGTAAATTCATTATTATTTGTAGGATACCAATTTTTGAGGATTTTGTATGTACAGGCGAACCATAAATTTTAATGTCTGACGAAGTACATATTTTGTATAGGCTTGTATGTAGACTTTGACAGAACAACGAACTCAAATGTTCACGAAATTACATTTTTTTCTCAATCTACTAAAATTGGTATTCACGAAAATAAATGAATTCACATATTGATTTTCAACAAACGACCAGCATCTATACAAATAAACAAGCTCCAAATCAATCCGCTTTTAGAGAAGTGGTTCAGTTCATGTTATTTTGAATATCAAACTGACAGTTAATGTACAAATATGAATCGATGTGTTAAAGGGATATGTTTCAACCCTTATCTTAACCTAACTCTAACCTTAATGTTTTTGACAATTAATGATCAGGAAAGTCTCATTTTAATTAAGCGGTATTCTTTTCCTCAATCTACTAAAATTGCTCGCCACGAAAATAAACGAATTCACATATTTATCTTCAACAGAGAACAACCGTCTTTACAAATGTACAAGCTCCAAATAAATCCGCTTTTAGAGCAGTGATTCAGTTTATGTTATTTTGAATATAAAAAATTGACAGTTTAGGTACAAATATGAAATGATGCGTTGACGGTATATGTCTCAACGACTCTCCTAAACTAACTCTAACCTAAATGTTTTTGACACTTAATGTTTCCCTTTATTTAAGCGGTAATCAATGTTCTATTCCAAAGTATCGTCAATATCTAACTAGAATTTTGAGCCCGTTGTACATATCAAAGAAAAACGATTCACGAATTCTTCTCAGTAACATCTTTATATCTATCCTATCTAACGTTAGGCCATATTTAATGAATATTGAATGTTCAGGAAGGTCAATTAAATTCCCGATCTTGTTATTTTGTCGTGTTTTTTATATCAAATTAAAAAAAGAGGCGGAGGATACCAAAAGAACATTCAAACTCATAAGTCGAAAACAAAATGACAATGCCATGGCGAAAAATTAAAAAAGACAAACAGACAAAAGACAGTACACAAAACATAACATAGAAACCCATAATTGAGCAATAAACAATTTTGATATTCTGTTAAGGATATAAGCCGATAACAGTCAATTTTGTTCAATATTTTACAGAATGGACTGTGAGAGGCTTATATCTTACTTAAAACATTGTTTATCGCGTAAAAAGGTTGAAAAAAGCAAACAGGTACAATTTTTCATTCAAAAAAAAAGTACAGTTGAAGGTATATTTAACAACATGTATAGCTATATGTACATGAAGACACAGTGCAGGTGTTTCGTGTATTTTGTATGCGCTAGGACTACATTATGTATTTTCCGTTTATACCTTCACATACGTTAGGTGTCTCAAAATGGGTAAAGACAATGAAAGTATACTCTAAATGCAAAAAAAGAAAAAAAACGTGATGTCGTATGATACGGTGCTTTTTGTCCGCAATTTGCTTTTTGTCCGCGTTTGCTTTTTGTCCGATAATTTTGCTTTTTGTCCGACACTTTTGCTTTTCGTCCGATGCTTTTTGTCCGTTTCGCTTTTTGTCCGATATTTTCGCTTTTTTCCGACACTTTTGCTTTTTGTCCGTTGCTTTTTGTCCGTTTCGCTTTTTGTCCGATAATTTTGCTTTTTGTCCGACACTTTTGCTTTTTGTCCGTTGCTTTTTGTCCGTTTTGACTTTTTAGCTCACCAGGACCAGAGGGTTAAGTGAGTTTTTTTTCATCACTTGGCATCCGTCGTCGTCGATAACTTACTGAAAATCTGAAACTAATGGCAAAATTAAAACAAATATGGCAACAATCATCCTTAGGGTATGTAGTTTAAAAAAGGTATCTGATGACCCCGCCCAAAAAGTCAAGATGGCTGCCATGTCTTAAAATAGAACATTGTGGTAAAATGTAGATTTTAGCTTATATCTCTACAACTAAAGCATTTAGTTCTGGGATAAAAATATTCATCAAGTCATAATCTATATGCCCGAGATTTTTCAGTTACATTAGACAACGCGTTTTTGGGTTGCTTTCCCTGATAATTTAATTTTAAGGTAAATTAGCATTTTATAGTTTTAATTTGATTGAAGTTTCATTTTAAAGTCATTATAACGAGTAAGCTTACTTGTTATAACGACTTAACTTACAACACAGCTAACTTGTTTTAACGACTTAACTAACTCGTTTAAACCACTTGACTAACTTGTTTACTTAAAAAAAAAACTACTACACAATTTTTATGTGATGTTTGATAATAATATAATGATTAAATGTGTTGCTATTAGATAATAAATAAAACTGAGAATGGAAATGGGGAATGAGTCAAAGCAACAACAACCCGACCATAGAGCAGACAACAGCCGAAGGCCATCAATGGGTCTTCAATGTAGCGAGAATCTCCGGCATCCGGAGGCGTCCTTCAGCTGGCCCCTAAACAAATATGCATACTAGTTCAGTGATAATGGACGTCATACTAATTAAACTCTGAATTATACAAAAGAAACTAAAATTAAAAGCATTCCAGACTAATAAAGGCCAGGGGCTCCTGACTTGGGACAGGCGCAAAATTGCGGCGGGGTTAAACATGTTTTTTTTTAGATCTCAACCCTACCCCTATACCTCTAACCAATGTAGAAAACAAACGTACAACAATACGCACAGTAAAACTCAGTTTAAGATGTCCGAGTCCGATGTCAGAATATGAAAGAAAAGAATATAAACAAAATGACAATTATAAATAAAAAACAACAGACTACTAGCAGTTACTGACATGCCAGCTCCAGACCTCAATTAAACTGATTGAAAGATTATGTCTTCATCATATGAATATCAGGCACAATCCCTCCTGTTAGGGGTTTAGTATTATACCATCATGAAACATATGAGAAGAACATGCCAACAACTGGTTTTTAAATAAATGTGTTTAAATCCGATGCAAAGACCCTATAAGTGAATCAATATTAAAGCCAAAATATACAATCTTTAATGACCTGACAACAGTATCGTAACTATATCCCTTCTTAATAAGTGTTTAAATGTTTTGTTAGCTTTAGAGGTGAATACTGACATTTTTGTGCTTTGTAAAGAATATTACCATAAAACATTGGATGTGAAATACCTGAACGTATAACCCTGGTGTAATAATTTTTCAGTAATACATAAATTTCTCTCGCTAAAATCTAATACGTCGTTACATTCACGAGCGAATCGTGCAAGTTGAGATATATAAACACCATGAGATGGTGACAAGGGAACGTAGCCATCTAAAAATGAATAATTAACGATAGGAAATGAAAATTCATCTCTTTTATCATAAATGTTTGTATTAAGCTTCCCGTTAATGATATAGATATCACGATCGAGGAAAGGTCATCGGTCATTGTTAGTATAAGCTATATTTAAAGTAAGTTCAACAGGATAAATTACTTTAGTATACATACTGAAGTCGTCATTATTGAGAGCCAATATATCATCCAAAAATCTAAAAGTATTGTAAAATTTTTGTATCAAATGTTGTTTCGATGGGTATTTGCTGATTTTAGTCATAGTAAGTAACTCGTAACAATACAAAAACAGGTCTGCAATATGTGGTGCACAGTAAGTCCCCATTGGAATTCCAATAACTTGACGATATAGGGAATCTCCAAAGCGAACAAAAATATTGTCAAGTAAAATTCAAGCGCAAATATAGTATCAAATCATGTCCAATTGACATAGTTCATTTGTTTGTTGCTACTAAAAAATGTCCGAAAAGAGTTGGAACATATGTATTGACATTCTGACTTTTTAAATACCCAATTATTTAGGGATGTGATTTTTTTTCTTAATATGAATATGAGGCAAAGTGGTATATAGGGTAGAAAAATCATAACTTTGAACAGATTCAAAATCACCAATATATGCATGCAATTTATCAAGTACTTCCAACGAGTTTTTGACACTCCAAAAGTAATTAATTCCACTATTTTCAAAGGCCTTATTTGAACAATTTATTATCAGGTTTTTCATTGTACCAAGTGTATCTGTAAGTAGAATAGACAATTTAGAAATGCAACAATGGCTTGAAGATGAAATCAATCTATACTTGTAATGTGTTTTGTGTAGCTTTGGAAGCCAGTACATAGTTGGGACTTTCATTGTATTTGGTTGTTATGTAGCTAAATGTTTGTGTTTGTTACAAATGTCGTTTTCTGAAAATGAAGTCAGTTGGAATGTTGGTGAATTCGTGATTTCCTTTTGCAGAACCTCATTGTAAAATTTACGTCAAACAATAATGATATTATTAGCGTCTATATCAGCCGGGACAAAAACAAATTCCTTGGCTAGTTATTAGTTTAGCATGGATTTCTGGCGAAAACATGTATAACGGCGAATTTAAAGTTTTGTCTTGGTTAATAGAACTTTTCATGATAAAAACTGAAACGCATGCGGAAAAACACACAAACGCATAAAGATGTTTATTCAAGACAATAACTTATATCCAAAAATAACAGCAGAAATATATATGAACTACCACCAATGAAGGTTATAAAATACTATAGATAATACTTAATGCTTTACGTAATGTGCTGTTTATCATATTTTTCGTCGTTTATATAAAAAAGAAAATGTGGTATGATTGCTAAGACTTAAAATTGCACAAAAATAATGGATTTATACTTTAAAATTATTTTATATTTTAAACTGTTATCAAGAAAAATAAAAACTGACTTTAACACATTTGTGATAGACATACTATTTAAAATAGCCTTTTATATTTTTCAAAGTATTGCTTATTATTTGTTCTTGGTGTTAGCAAAACTACAAAATTCCATAAAGTTATCCATGATATTTGGCCAATTCTTCATCAAGCTTTGAGATCATTGATAGCATATCCGTCAGCTAAAACATGGGAATCTATGAAGTATGATTGGCTAAGATTTGAAAGAAGATAAACGCAAATTTGTTGATGAAACGATTCGTGCAGAAAAGTTTGTGTAGAACATTGCATAAGACGAATACACATTTATTAAATAGTAGGTTCTCTTTATAGACATAGTCGGAATGTTATTGCACCTGTTGGAGAACTATATCAGCCATTTCCGTACAACGAAACCTGCTAAATGTACATCATAAATAAATTGTATCAACATCTTAAATTGTATATTACTTGCATTGGTGTACTTAAATAATGGTTAAATTTAATTATGTTTTTTGTTAGATTCATGTGAATTGATGTATTGAAGTAGTACTCTGTCTTTTGTATTGAAATTGCAAACAATATAATGGAGTAAAAAGGTTGAACTAATTAACGTTATAAACATTTACCATTCACTACTATTTTTGGTTTTGGTATCGGTTTCGGTTTCGGTTTCGGTTTCGTTATCGGCTTGTGGTGAACATGTCTATTGGTACTACATTGACTTTTTTAAAGTTAAAACATAACAAAATATATGTACAGCATTTATCCTACATCGTATTGATACTGTTTACCTTTATTTTGGAATTGCTAGGTTGCTTTTCTCAGACTGTTCATGACCTTTTTAAAATACTCAAGTATCAGTCAGTACAAATCTAACTAATGTGTTACATTTGTACTGATTGATACTTGAGTGTTGAAGTACATAATTTATCTATTAGTTGTAACTTGCTTTGAACTTAACTTCCAGTATCGCGAAGAACTATTATTTAAGTGTTTTGTTTCTGTTGTTTTGACTGTATTTTTTAGTTTTTGTGCCTGTGGGTTTACTTTTGCGATGAGCCACTTCAGATATTTATCGTTTGTTCTGGTACACCAGTGTCCAAGGTAACGGGAGGGTTGGACGTTCACAAATACGTTTAATCCCACAATATCATTTATGTGTCCCTCCTAAGTCTAAGTCAATAGCCTGTAGTTTAGTGGTTGTCGTTGGTTTGTGTCTGTCATATTTGGGGTTTTTAGAAAGAGCTTTGTTAAAACGTGGGATGTTGTTTTTTTTCTCGTTTGAATTGTTTTACATGTCAGAGCTATTTATAGCCGAGTATAAAGTATTGATTTTTCTCTTTAGTGAAGGTCGAATTATTATCTATAGTGACTTACATTCACTCCATTCGAACTCTGTTGGATAGTTGTCTCATTGGTAATCATTCTACATCTCCTCATTTTGTTAAAAGCAACATTTCATTGTAATATTCTTACCATCAAAAAATCATTCAATCAGAACACTCCACAAAAGGGCAATTTACATACGTTGATGATGATCTTTTATTTGAACAGTATCGTTCAGTTGTATCATTTAACGCATGGTAAACAAAACATTTTTTTTTGTGTGGATAAATTACAATCTATTTTGTTCGGGTGCAAAGTAGTGTTACCGTTGTGTGCTGGCAGATTATTCTAATGAATTATGCTCACAAGGAAGCTATTAAACCTGCTCACAAGGAAGCTATTAAACCAAGAGTTCCAAATGGTGAAGTTGAAATCATCCCTTCGTAAATTTTACGGACGCCATCACGAGTTGGTTGACCATTATGGAATAACCGTTTCACAAATGATATCGGATATGTTCCTTACGTCGTAACTACAATCCCCTTCCCATTCATGAATGTGACCTACCGAATTGGACTATTTACCGGATGTGTAATCACATAAGCAACACGACGGGTACCACATGTGGAGCAGGATCTGCTTACCCTTCCGGAGCACCTGAGATCATCCCTAGTTTTTGGTGGGGTTCGTGTTGTTTATTCGTTAGTTTTCTATGTTGTGTCATGTGTTCTATTGTTTTTCTGTTTGTCTTTTTCATTTTTAGCCATGGCGTTGTCAGTTTGTTTTAGATTTATGAGTTTGACTGTCCCTTTGGTATCTTTCGTCCCTCTTTTATGTTATCGTCTTGCATATTTCTAAGCTGAAACCGTAATCATTATCAGCAAGCTCCGTTTTTAAAAAGTGGTCAAAATCTTTCGTCAGATGAACATGAAATTTGAGGCCAAAATCGGTCCTTTCCGGACCTACTCCTTTCCATGATTTTTTTCTCAGGATCATTTTGCAATTTAGTACCAGGCTTTGTTTCGACGCATTTTTCTAGAAAACAAACAATCAAAACTAAAAAAAGCTTCATAAATTTGATATTCAGGGTACACATGAACATGCTATTTAGTGAAATGCAGTTTCAGAGTCATCGCACATAAACTTCCAGTCATCCGAATACATTCATTACTAATACATAATGACCATATGCATGAACGATTTGTTATATTTTGTTAGGGAACTACATATAAGACCATGATATACCTGGTGATGTATTTTTTTATATTCATTGCTCACCTTTCATCGTATTTGTTTTATTAAAAAAAAAAACTTTTATTTTCTTAATAAGACACTGCTATACTCAAACAACGCTAACGTTGTGCACCCAACCATCAATCAATCACTATGATTGAACTGTTGAATACGCTTATACTTATTCGAACAAAAATGTACGTATCGAGTGCACCCTAAGTATGTTATTTAATTGAGTTCGCATAAAAACATGAGAAAAATTTGTTGGTTTTTGAAAATGCCTGAATGTGTGTATTTTAATTGTCAATGTGCAATTACCATTTTTATTTATATAAGTTTCTATCCGCAGTGTTGGTTTTTTAACGATGAGAAAAATATAACGTACAATTTTACTCTTAATTTATCACTATTTAATAGCATCATCGTATATAGAATCCCCGTCGTTTTTGTTTTGTTCACCATCACGAAAACTAGACACCACAAGGTTGATTTTGGCAAATATTAGTTTGGTTGATTTCAAGAAGATGATTTTTTTATAATATTATTTTTTACTGGTAGAAAAAAAACGAATGCGTTATTTTTGTTTTGCCTAGCAAAATACAAAGGTCTTGAATTGTAAACCATAACATTAATACAACAACGTAACAGTTAAAAGAAGAAACGTACCTGGAACTAGAATAATTGTCCCGAACTAAGTTAAAAGAAAAAAAGAAAAAAAAAAGACATAATTGAGAGTAAGTTTATTACTTTCATTTCTCACAAATGTAGCCATGGAGGTTATGATTACAAGAATCGTCGCAAATGCCGTGTCCTGCTGCTGCATACAACAGCATGCAGTCTTGTTCACTAGAATGACTGCCGTTAGGTTCACCAGAGGCAAAAGCTTTGTACGTCATTTTTGTCATTTTCCCATTTTGTATCCATCTCCAGTCTCCACCAGGGACGTATCTATTTATGTTCCGACCTCCCACAAAGAAGCTTATCCCTTTAAGGCAAAATCAACATATTCATAAACTTTGAAATTCGTGCTGTACTATGTTTTAAAATAGGTGGTCTATTTTTAAATACGCTGTGAAATATTTCTTAATCAAATTGTCTATCTGGATTTTATATCAAAAACTATATTGTAATCATGGTTTCGAGTATGGAGCATTCAATCACATCATTTCATATCTTCTCACAGGGCGTCGAGAAATTTTTTATATAGCAACTTTAGTATTACCTCGGGTCTTGAGGTAACGATAGACATTGATCAAAGAAAAGTATTTACAAACTCAATGTGTTCTATAGACTGCTCTGTGGTCTCGATAAGTTGACCAAAAAATAAATTTGAAAAGTAACAGAATTTAAAAAAAAATGCCAGTGACTTGGAGAATACATACTATTGGATATATTTTGCAATCTTATGAAAAAAACTTGATGTGCTTGGCAGATGCATAATCCCCATTCAATCGAATGCCAAACAAGTTTTAACTTTCTTAAAAGGTACATCACAGGATCATAAATTACGTTCAACATGTTGATCGGGTTCGGATTACCAACACTGTAACTTTATTCCATGTCTTCCGGGATTTGTATTTCCAATGTGTTCGGGACATTTATCATTTATATATCTCGATGTAGCTAATATAACCTTAGTCACTTGATAAGCAACCAATCAGAGCCGATATTTATAATGCAGTTAAATATTTAAAGATAGCTAAAATATCGAATGAAACGAATAGTTCTGTACCACGATGCGATGAGTTCACATGTTTGTTAACTGTTGTTTTATGATTTGACTTACCCTTTTCCCCATCTTAAGAATGTTTGATTGTCATGTTTTTGAATTTTTGTTAGATTTTCGAAATCCTTTGGTTTTTTTCCATTTGAATGCCTTTAAATATTTTGCCCATGGACCCTAATTTTTCAAGTTTGATTTGTAAAAGTCTTATAAAATCTTATTTATTTACTAATAGTTTTTGAGAACTTTACCTGGTCAATGATAAAGCTATGAAAAATAAAGAAAGAGCATTTTCACGCCATAATTTCAACGGCTAATATCTCGTAAATAAGCGCATTGACCCCTATATTTGTTTGCTGTTTAGATTCCTCAATAAATCCCCTATCAATATATAATAGTGTTGTGGAAAGCTATTTATTTTGAAACTGAGCAGCGAACTTCCTGAAAACATTTTATGAGTAAGTTCACTAACAATGGTTGGGTGTTGCCAATTTAAAGAAAAGAAGACGCACGTTATGTTCTAAATAGAAGATATTTCAAACCCCTTTGGACATACAAATGGTTGAGAAATCAAAATGAGTAAAGATGCTAATTGAAATACGTGACAACGAAACAGAAAGAACAACAAATAAGTATCAAAATTAAAATCATTTTTAAATTTGGAAATTGGAAGAATCCTGAGAAAAATATTATATCTAAGGGCGAATTATGTATTTTGCACGTGAATTGACTTTGAGTAGAACATGTAATTGGTTTACATGAATTTAATATGACATTGTGCTGAATATATACAATGACTAACTCGTTTATGCAAATAAAGTTCAATTGAATGGTTCTATCTGTTACCAGATAATATACTTTAAATTGTATGTGTAGCCGCATTAAAGTGATTTGGTGTCTTCTACCAGAAAAAAAAACAACATAAAACTTTAATGTTTCGTATACCTTTATGCATTTGTTGAAGTTCATATTTAATCAACATGGCCTCTTCCAGCGTCTCCAAATTGGCAAGGTATGCACCACGCCTTAAACACAAAGCCTTTAAAAAAGATTTTTTGAATTTTTGAATATATGAATTGATTAAACAAAGTTACCTAAAAATAAGTGAAAGTTACAGTCATAATTATAGTGCATTATATATCAAATACCATATGTGATTTTTTTTAAATATAGACTAATTTCTTGTATTTACTTTTAAACGAATTATAGCAGAGCATTTTATATAGGATTAAACACATTTTTTCTAGAGGTTATTGATGTGTAAACCGGGGCGATTAACTCACAAACTGAATAAAAGTCCGAAGGACTTTTATGTCAAGTTTGTGAGTTAGAGACCCGGTTTACACATCAATAACCTCTAGAAAAAATGTGTTTAATCCTTATAAATATTCAGCCAAACATACGCGATTATTAATTTACATTATTACTTTGATGGCTACTATATGTACCATCAGAAGCACAATGGCATGTCGTAACTAAGTAGTACGCCGCCATCTTGACTTTCTAAAAAAACTTAAATGTTCGATAAATGCAACAGAATCTAAAATAAACTAGCACCTACCTCAAAAACTTCATTTTAATTAGATACTATCCGAATTTGAAGCGTACAAGTAACGAAATAATCTTCCGTCTGAAAGTTTTCAATCGTATGACGTCTTGTTTTGCCATGACGTAAATTCGCCAAATCATTCGTGAAATTTTTATGCAACTGTTTTGTAATCTCAACTTGCTGAAAATCCCAGTATCCCTGCAAGATTGTGTATCGCGCAGGAATAGATGACAAAAGTAGTTTCGGAAACATGGTTTATCGAAGTGTAAACCAAGAGAAAAATTCTAATTGACCAATCCAATTCAAGTATTTATAGATATGTAAATGATATAAGAATTATTTGTAAATAAATGTGCGCCCGAAATGCAATAACACGTAAACGCATAAAAAATTCATTGAGAACTTTTTATGTATTATCTTATTCATCAGTTTAATGGATTAAATAATTGTTGTTTGCTTAACGCACTAGTATGTATACTTTATGCATAAATGTAAAAAAGAAAAGACCACGGAGTACTACACTAGCTATATAGGCCCTGATATATATATATATATATATATATATATATATATATATATATATATATATATATATATAATATATATATATATATATATATATATATATATATATATATATATATATATATATATATATATATATATATATATATATAATGTACACAGCCATGTATCACCATCACTGCTGGTGATCCGATGGATAAATCTGTTGTAGAGTTGTCACTGGCTCAGACGTACTAATCAATATAATTATTTTCTGTGACTGTATCTTACATTTATTTGTAGGATCCTTTACTATAGATAATTTAGCTGATCTGTAAAAATAACATCTTTATGCCTTATATATCATGTACTGTAGTACGACGCTAGATAAAAACTGACGTGGAAAGGTTACACCCAGCCACCGAAAGCTTCATTTTTATGAAGCCCAGGTGGTCAGGTGGTCTAGCGCAACGGTCACAGTGCAGGCGATTTGGTGTCACGATATCTCAGTAGCATGGGTTCGAATCCCGGCGAGGGAAGAACACAAAATTTGCGAAAGCAAATTTACAGATCTAACATTGTTGGGTTGACGTTTAGACGAGTTGTATATACATAATGTACACAGCCATGTATCACCCTTACTGCTGGTTATCCGATGGATAAATCTGTTGTAGAGTTGTCACTGTCTCAGACGTTCTTAAAAATATATAAATATATATATATACAAGTCTAAATTGAAAACTACGTTCAAACCTATGATTGCGTTGGATAAAAACAGTAATTTGTATACGTGTGCCTGTAAACAAATTTCGTTGTGGAAGGGTCTAAATACAGCACAAACAACATTTACCAAAAGACCAAAAAAAGTGAAAAAGTACATTTAAACAAAACGCATTTGACTAACAGGTCGAACAACTGATGTTCTTCAGCCCTGCTGACTGCCACTGGCGACTGCCAAATAAAATTGATCACAAGATGTAACAAAATAGATCTTAAACTTAATTTAATACTAAACAGAATATATATATATATATATATATACTAAGTCAAAAATGGTACAACATCACCATTAAATAACTATAAAATGAACAAATATTAGATATTTTGGATAACAGATATCCTTCTTTGGTAATAGCACGATGTCAAATGAATTATGTCAATATATTCAAATTGAGACATTATCAAAATCTTGAACGTTTATACAATTTAAGCAGACACCACAGACGCTGGTACAATTTTAAAATTTCCAAACAGGGCGCAAAGATTACAAAGATATGCCAATAAAAATAGTTATTTGCGATGTGAACTGGCACAACTCTATATTTCCAAAGGTTGTTACAGTTTAGATGTGATAACTGCATGGAGGGCAGTCCTCAAACTAAAAAATCAAAAATGCCCAAGTTGGTATGATATTTCAAATTTGACAACGGTAGGTCAATTGCAACAGAAACTACATATTTAAGCCTCCCAAACGAATAGCAGTTTAACAATGATTAAAAAAATAAGTTATATCTAATAAGGTAAAATAATTGAACGTGGCTACGTACTTATACATCCATCCCAAATGAATGGAGCCCTGTAATTTAAACTGGTAATTTAAAAAAATTTTCAAACTGTAAAGCCACTACGGAAGCCGGAGTTACTGGAAACAATTGATGACAGTTAAATGAGAAACTGTCCTTAACTTTCTTATCCAAAATCTTTCCCGAGCGACTCTGTCGACCTTCGACCAACCCTCGTTGTGGTCTATGATTGTGATGGTAAGTTTTTGAGATCAGCTTGGGCGTGCCCAGGTGATCTCAAATGACGACTTACGGGTAGGTCGGGCTTGCAAGTGTAGTCACTTCGATGACCATTCATGCGTTTGTTGAATGGCTGCTCTGTCTCGCCAACATACTGCATGCCACATCGACACTGAAGGGGGTATACAACATTCTGGGTTTTGCAGGTTACATTGCAAAATATAGTGTACACAGACCCAGTCGAGTGGCAAGTAAATGTTTGAGTATTTGGTATTTGTTGACAAGTGAAACAACGTCTGTTACCACATGACTTGCACCATCCTGTATTTGAACAGCTTTTATTTGAGGAGACGTCAGCTCTTACAAATAAGTCTTTCAGACTTGCTGGTCTCCGAAAAGCTACGACAGGAGGATTGGGAAAGATCTTGAATAATTTAGGGTGTTTGGTAATAATTTGCCAATTGGCACGGATCAAACGTGAAAGGTTAGTAAAGGCTGGATTGTATGTTAGAACAAACGGGACTATTTTGCTACGCCTCTTCCGTTTGTACTGTAAGAGGTCATTGCGGCTGTTATTGTTAGCGCGCGCAAACCCCTTATATATGTCCAATTTCTTATAGCCTCGTTTTGTCAAAAATCCGCGAAGTTCCTGTAACCGTTTCGTGACAGCCTCCTCAGAGGAGCAAATCCGCTTTACTCTGAGAGCTTGACTGTACGGGATACTTTTTGTACAGTGTTTGGGGTGACAGCTTGGGGGAGAAAGGTACTGATGTGTATCTGTGGGTTTACAGTAGAGGTCTGTTGATATGACACCATCCTTTACAGATGTGATTGTGTCTAAGAAAGATATCTTAGAGTCGGAAATGTTATACGTAAACTTAATTGAATGATGGGCGTTGTTTGCATGTTTGATGAATATCATCAATGAAACGGAACCAAGACAGAGGTTTGGATAAAGATGCTGCAATAATTTGATTTTCTAATTTGCCCTTGAAAATATTGGCGTAAGACGGTGCAATTTTCGTCCCAATCGCTGTCCCGTTTATTGGAAGGTAATGATCACCATTAAAGGTGAAATTGTTGCATTTCAGTACCAGAGTCAGCAGCTGAACTAAACTATGGGGACGCAGTATGTTGGCGTCGTAATACAGTACATGATATATAAGGCATGGAGATGTTATTGTTACAGATCAGTTCAGTTATCTATAGTAAAGGATCCTACAAATTAATACAAGATACAGTCACAGAAAATAATTATATTTATAAGTACGTCTGAGTCAGTGACAACTCTACAACAGATTTATCCATCGGATCACCAGCAATGATGGTCTGTAACAATAACATCTCCATGCCTTATATATCATGTACTGTATTCGACGCTAGATTAAAATTGACGAGGAAAGGTACCACCCGCCCAACGAAAGCTTCATTATTGTGAAGCCCAGGTGGCCGTGTGGTCTAGCGCACCGGATATAGTGCAGGCGATTTGGTGTCACGATATCTCAGTAGCATGGGTTCGAATCCCGGCGAGGGAAGAACAAAAAATTTGCGAAAGCAAATTTACAGATCTAACATTGTTGGGTTGATGTTTAGACGAGTTGTATATACATAATGTACACAGCCATGTATCACCATCATTGCTGGTGATCCGGTGGATAAATCTGTTGTAAAGTTGTCACCTACTCAGACGTACTTATAAATATATATATTATATATATTAGCTGAAAATTAATGTTGACGACTCCCATCACAGTGAGTGTCCGGTTGGGATCGTGTTTAAACGTGTGATTTGATCGGGTAGTTCGAGTGTCACCACGTTTGTTCTCTCGAATGAATATGATAAAAATTGTAAACAAACATACCTTTTTACTTGTATTTAAAATTTTGAAATAGATGATCAAACTTAAGAAAAAACAAGATTATACAATATAGAAGAAATAAATGCTCATCCCAACAATGATCCGCGATATAAAAGGTTTATTTTACAATATTTCTATTTTCTGTCCATGTTGGGGTTTGAAAGCCTTATATTAGAATTGGCGTATTCAACATGTTTTGTTAACTTTGGATTCGTAGAAAGACTTTAACTGAAATGAACAAATATTTAGCAGAAAGAAACACTAATATGAAGCTGTTAAATATTCAGACATAACATCTGTTTTAAGGGATTAAGACTAAAATTATGCAAACTCATTCAAAATTGTGGTTTTAGTCTAAATCTAACATGCATTAATCTGTGCGAATAGTGTATTAAAGATTGAAACCATCCTTACAATAACTGTTTAATATCACATAAGCAACTTACAAATGCCCTATCTGCCGTTGTTGTCTCCCTGTTTATGAAGTAACAACCATCGCCTATCTTCTTAAAGGGGTACCTGCATTTTGCTGATTAAAAAAAAGATAATGAGAGGAATGAATTAACTAATATGAATTAAGTAACGTTAAACAACATATCAATTCCGATATCTATTTGTTAAAAGTTCATGATTGCTTTTATTTCGATCGAGGTTATTCAAGCGTCAATCAGCATTTTTTCTAATGTATTGTTATTTATTAATCTTTTATTTCTAACTTGGTTAACCTCTTCTTTGTAAAACATCTCCTTGTTTATGCATGCTACTGTATTTTCTTATCTTAGTAGCATGAAGCGAGACACGAACAAGAGAGAAGTTATTTAGAATAGAAATGTGCTTATCAATGTCTTCTGCTGTGTAAATGGTGAAAAAAGGGGGGCGCTGTCTCGGCACGAATATCTTTTCACTTCCGTGCTGAATTAAATATTATTCTAAAAAATCAGAATCTTATAATTTAATAAAAACGTGCTCCTCCACATCCAGAACCAATACTACACTCAACATACAATCACAAAAGATGAAAGGTTAATACATTTATGTATAATAATTTAACAATAAAATGTATTCTCTCCGTTAATTAAGAGTGAATTTTATTTTTATTTTATTTAATCAAGCATGTTTTAAAAGCAATATTTGTGGTGGTTAAATGGATTTAACCATCAACAACATACATGTACCAAAAGTAGAACAAAAAACAAAACATTTTAATGCAACGTTAAAAAAGTAAAATCACAAAAATACTGAACTTAGAGAAAAATCTAATCGGAAAGTCCATAATCATATGCCAAAATCAAATAACAAAACACATAAAAAATCGAATGGATAAGAACTGACTATTCACCCTAAGCATTTCAAAGGGCGAATGATCAGACATATAAAATACCAATAAATGTACATGAAAAATAATGATAAACATACCTGCATGGGTTCCTGCAATCATGAAATCACTATACAGTACAAATACACTAAACACAAGAGCAAACATATTCAACATGGTTAGAATAATGAAAGATTAAGAATACAAAATAAAGAATCGTGACAAGAACTTATAGTATTTAGCTCAAATTTCATTTGATGTCAACGTTACAACAGATGTTCTATTTTTTGTTGTATCAATTTACATGGCAAAAAAACAATTGCTACACGTTTACAACGTGTCTAAAACTTCCACTGAAATTCAAATTTAAAATACAACTCAAGACATATTGAACATTTCGTACATGCTATTTGTTCCAGAAGAAAGTTGAATTGGTTTCTATATCAGTTATCATGTATTGTCCATATATTCAATTTGACTTTCTGTAATTTTCTCATTCATTAATTTCAAACAGTAGAAATCTTTCAACCCGGAAAATAGCTTTCTCCCAATGTACTTCAAATGCAATGCAAATGTTTTAATTTTACCCAGTCAATATGATTATCTGAAGGTTTCTTCCCATGGACCTCGCACGTTTATGACGTGATAATTTCAAGAGGAAGGGTAAAATAATTTAATTCATAGCATTTCCATTATTAAAATTTCCTTTAACCTTTACTTAAATCCACAATGTCAAAACCCATTGTGTACCTTTTAGAGAATTTTAAGTTTTTGACGTACTTAAACGTAACAAACCTTAACATTTCAAAAATCTCCCGTTGACCATTTAACTTCTGAATTAAACAAAAATCGTATAGTTTGACGTACGTAATCCACCTTAACTTGGTCGTTGTAAAATTGTGTTTGTCTCCCTTTCTCCGTTTAGTTCAAATTTGTATTTAATTTTAGCGTATTCCACGAGCGAGACTCAGAGTATACACTTGTCTTATGCAAAAAGGCAAAATTTCGTTCGCATGGGCCATAAGTATATACTTTGAAATTTTCTGGCTGGAATAATAATAATTTGCGTGCGAGAATTTAAAGGACGTCGAATAGTTATTTTTAATGCATTTCTTATGGGAAAATTGAAAATGGTGGGGGTCACTGCGGCTCTCAATATATACAGTTACAAATGTTTCATGTTTTCGTGCAAAACGAGTTTCTGTGGGCAACCAAATTGTTAACATGGAGTTAATTAATATTAGTTTTTTTAACATATATTTTCTAAGAAGGATAAATTTTATCAAAGATAAAGAACCTTGTACAAGTTCAGTAAATTAGGTGAATATATATACATGAAGGTTGTAATGTTTTTCTAATATTTGGGCATATTAAAATACCATGATTATCTGATTATCAGATCGTTCTGGGAGTTATTTTATTTGATTGTCTTTAAAATGAGTAAGCTTTACTTCTTCTTTTTTTTTTTTTTTGTCTTATTGATAACCCAGCTTTCCTTTTTTAATGAATGATCTGTGTCGTGTGTGCCATAACCTATCAAGAAAAGTAGTTTGAAAACTTGGCCAGCTGAAGGACGCCTTCGTGTTGGGGAGTCTCTCGCTGCATTGAAGACCAATTGATGGCACTCGGCTGTTGTCTGCTCTATGGTTGTGTTGTTTTCTCTTTGGTACATTTTCCATTTCCATTCTCAATTTTATTTTCCTTAGAAAGTTCATTATGGAAAGTGAAAAAAAAAAACATATCGCTGTGTTATACATTTGCCATGTTTCATGTTTAGAATTCTTTGAAGGATGTAGGTTCAAGAGTGCCAACAGGAGTGTTACGAACGGACAGACCGACGGACAGACAGAGGGATTGAAGGTATCATTGTGTTACTATTGCCCCTAGAAGCATCGCTGGGGACAGATAATTACCCTCAAAAACAGAAGACTGTCTCTTAAGGAGAAATGTTCGGGGTTTCGACAAAAAAAATCCTAGCCGACATGTAAGTGATCAAATACAAGATACGGTATCAAATTACGCAGAATGGGTTATAATATCTCTAACATTTATGTCAACGACTGATTCTAAGATTGTTAGACCCTTTTACCACGATCAGCGCATACACTTTAGAAATTGACTGTCACATGGCATTATTGTACAAGCTAAGCTGTCAATCAAACCGATAAATTACCATGACAGGTGAACCATGCCGAGTAAGGTTTTTGGAAATAGTAATCCTTATATTTTTTCCCTGCTGCATTGCCTTAAATATTGGAACTAAGTTATGCATAAGTGACAATCAAAGCTGCATAAAGCAGCTTATTTGATTTGTTTCTGTTGTTTTAATTCGGGTAGCTATCAGACTAGTCTTATATGCATGAATATTTTATTAGTTGTTAGTGACCTTGAACTAGCCGTCAGTACTCTTATATCTGTTCCTAGTGTCTTTTTGTTGGGATGTACAAGTACCCGGCCACATCCACTTGTATTTTTGTCCATCTGATGAGTTTATATTTTTTTCAAGTGATTTATATAGTTTTTTCTTATGTTGTACTGTTATACCACTGTCCCAGGTTAGGGGAGGGTTGGGACCCCGCTAACTTAAATTGTTTATCCACGCCACATTATGTATGTATGTACGCGTACGGTGCCTGTTCTTAGCAAGGAGCCTGTAATTCAGTGGTTGTCGTTTGTTTATGTGTTTCATATTTGTTTTTCATTTATTTTTTATTATATAAATAAGACCGTAAGTTTTCGCGTTTGGATTGCTTTACATTTTCATTTCGGGGCCTTTTATACCTGACTATGCGATATGGGCTTTGTTCATTTTTGAAGGCTGTACAGTGACCTATAGTTGTTAATTTCTGTGTCATTTGGGTCTTTTGTGGAGAGTTGTCTCATTTGCAATCATACCACATCTTCTTTTTCATAAATCTGCTTCATGATCATACAGACTACGAGAAACTTGGATATATAGCAAAATCGTGGTTCCATGGCGATAGATAAGTAAAATGGGCGGATCCAGAAAATTCAAAAAGAGGGATTCGAGAATAAAAAAGAAAAAAAAATAGTTGTTGTCTCCTTTTCTATAATCTTCCCGTAACCTTTCGGGGAAAAATATCCAATCACAGACCCGCACCCCTGGTACAGCCACTGGGTAAATTATTTGTAACTTTTTATCTGTTGTACATAGTAAGTTTGGATGGTTTGCATGCAGGCAAACTACCGAGTATGACATACGATGTTTGACTTACTTCTGTTCAACTGAAATTGATGCGCAGAATTCCATGACCCTGACCTTTGACATTTTTAGGTTTTAAGTTTATTTTATTTTCTGAGTCATATTTTTGTTTATAGATAATACATATCATTAATGTTCAGTATATATTTTTTCTCGATGTATCTAACAACTATTGTGTTTCAAGTCATATAAGCATGAGACAAAAGTTTAAGTTATTTAACTTGTTTATTCTAAATTAAACTTGATGCACAGAAATGTTTTCGTAGTGACGACGTAAAACTTGCCACTAATTATTAATAATCAGACTGAAACGACCAAATCGAACTGAAAAGTTTAGATTTTTCAGTTTATACAGTCCAATTTTTAGATCACAGTCCTTGCTGTTATGTATATCAGTTGAGTTTGTTTAAGTCTCACTCACCTACACGAGTTGATATAAAAAAAAAATGAAAAGGACCCGTCCTTACTAAATTAACCACTAGGACTGTAAAAATGAAAAATGGACAAAAAAGGTTTTTAGATATTGACAATTATATCTTTTAGGAACGAAATTTAAACAAATCTTGCATGACTTTATTCTGCAACCGTAGGAACATCTTGTTCTTCATCAGGATCATTTATAAATCCAGCCCTCTCTTTGCAAGTCAAACACATAACTCAACTTCACACGCGACGTTTAATCTTTACACTTGTCAACCTGTCGACCTATGCATTTCTCGACTTTTCAACATGTCGACCTACCAAACTGTTAACCTTTACACTTGTCAACCTGTCGACCTATGCATTTATCGAATTTTAAACATGTCGACCTGTCAACTTGTCGACCTTAACACTTCTAAACATTGTGGACCTTATTAGAGTCAACCTGTCGGCCTGTTCCTTAATTTGTCAACTTATGAACTGTAACATATAAACCGATTTACTTCCTAAGTTAAACCGATTTACTCTTCCGATTTCCCGATGGAACTACAGTATCGTTTATCTTACTTGACCTGACCTTATGAGGTATTGTCAGATAGTTGAACAGCTTTCTGCACAGTTCGAAGCAGACCTATAAATTTTGTAAAGTGAGGTCGATAATTCCCTCAGTCCCGAGTAAACGGAAGACGGATAAAAATGAATGGAAAATATTGACTTTCAAAAACAAAGAATACCAAAAAAACTTTGTGGTAGACCTTTTTTCTGTAAATGTGTTATATTCTTACTTTTGTACACATTTTACTTTCGTTCGGCTAAATGCATGTCCATGTTTTTGATAAGGAAGTAACCCTTTTATTTTTAGGGAAAGGAGACATGGATAAATTTGTTTTATTTCTAACATTTTTGGAGAAATTTCGATTGAGCCTATTTTGTCATTGCTTTCCTGCGTGATTTTTTCTATATTCCAAACAACATGTTTTGCAGCCATTTTTGATTTTGTTAATCGATCATTTAATTTTTCGGGGGAGGGGGAGAGATATTGATTCGGAAATTTTGTTTTGACAATTATCTAATGGGCAGAAATATCTTCTTTTTAAATTCACAGCTAGAACCCCTCCCCCAATATCAAACGGTCCTTGCTTCGTACATGAATGTTTTTTGGAATTAAAAGAATAATATCCGACTGAAGTTTGACATGCTGAAACCGGCGAAAGGGAGACAACCACAGAATAATTTATGTCTTATAAGTCCGTATAATTGTAAGCCTAAGTCACTTGCGTTTACGTACGTAAGTTTCGTTTAAAACGTAAAATTCTCTTTTAAGACTTAAGGTTCTAAAGTATTAGGTCGAGTTATATTTTAACAGATTCCATTGACATGATTGTATCGCCTTGTGTTGAAGACCTATTGGTGGCCATATGCTGTTGTTTGCTCTTTCGTCGGGTTGTTGTCTCTTTGCCACATTCCCCGCTTACGTTCTCAATTTAATTTATCAAGTTCGAAAAATAGTCTTACGTAAGTATGCATAGCAGACTGGATCAAAAGATTCATTTCTTCGACCTAGGTTAACATGGTTAATCGGAGGATGATTCGACACATAGGAACATTGCCAAGATAATTCACACAGGATAACAATTTTAACGACATCAGCTACAAATATTGTTTTTTGTTTGGTTCTCGTATCTGATATAGTCAGTAGGTTTCTCTTTATAATTCCAATTGCTACCCCATACAAAGACCATAAATCAACGCTTAAACTCTGAAGTAGATCTTAAATACAAGCAGTTTGACTCAAAATTCAGTATTTGTTTATTGAACGAAAAGGCATCTGAAATAATGTCCTTCTTAAAATCGTTTGAAATTAACGATTGAAGCAACACTCATCTAACAGCAAGTGAGACCTGATCACAACAAACACTGGCGTCAACAAATTTATGGAAATTTTAGAAGGCCGATTTTTCCACTTTAACAGCTTATTTTAAGATTTGTTTTATATCAAGAAAAATCTTAATAAGCATTGCCATTGAATATGTTTTTCTTAAATGATAGAAAAACGACCAGAAGAACGAAAATCGTCTTTAGTGATCGTAACTTGGACTTGTTTTTATAAAAAGATGATCATAACTGAAAATTTACGATGTGCTGTTTTCTTTGAATGAACATTATATTTAGCAGTCACAATATATTGGTATTACTGAAAATTGTATGATATGAAACTAGACAAAATGAGCTTTAATGATCACCGCTATTTGTCAATAAGCAATGGCATAAGGGGAAATTAGCAGGCTTATGTACACATGTCCTCGATATTTGTTTCTTATGAGTAGTTTAGTTAACATTCAAAATTGAATACGTTGGTATGAAGTAAATGTAATTATTATCCTCATGATACAGTTTAAGAATACAGGTCAACATTTTCACTGAATATTTAAGAAATAACTTAAGTGATGGTAGGCATAAAGCTACATTATTTTGATGTGTTTCTATCGATTTTAACTTGTTGTTTGGTCTTGTATTTTCTTAATCAAACTATGACTATTAAACATTGGTAGACTACAAAGGCTGTTTTAGAGGGAGCGCCAGGGTGTCTACATCCCCTTTTTGTGGGAGAAAATTTGGTTGATTATATAGGGAATCAATGAAGTCTGACTGTAGCGGGCCTACTCTAGATCTTAAGCAGCCAGTCCCATTCCCCTTTATGGAAATCACGATATCCGTCACTGGACTACTTTGCCTATATTTACCATGGGTTGGCTATGCATGTAAAGAAGGAAAAGCGGAAATAAATGGTATACACGTTTATATCAGATTCCATGTTTTTTTCAAACTATTAATCCTTAAAACAAAAAGGCAGGACGTTAATTTAGGTATAAAAAATCGGGATGAAGTAATTTAAAAAAGACAGGACCGAATAGAGAGAAAAATAAATTGTTTTTATCCAAGCCCCCCCCCCCCCCCCCCCCCCAATAAAAATCAAATAGTAGCTCCCTTAATTGATAGTTTCATTATTTTGTTTCATTCAACAGATATGGTGACACTTCTTAATGCTATATTTTTTCAACCTCTCCTTTAGAAATCCTCAATCTGTGAATAAAAAACTATAAAGTTTGAATTCCCCAAAATACCAGGTTCTCGAAAGGTACTACAGTCCCTACAAAGTGTAGGGGAAAAAATCTCGAATTTTACCAAACTGGACATTAATATGAAATGTCCAACACCTTATTTTCATATAATATATGTAACCAATATAAAGTTGGTAACTCCAAATGGATTTTGATATTGAACTAGATAAAAAAAAAAAAACGAATCTCGCGAAATCATAACCATTCGTGCACTTACCAATAGAACGTTACCCACCCTTCCATTTCGTTTTTTTCACAATATTAGCTAATAATGTACACTTTGTGTATACCAGACAGATTTATTTATCAGAAAATGCTTTGTTGGAACAGACAGTTACGATCATCTTAAATAAGAGTTACGATCATCGTTGATAAAAATAATTAAAAGTTACGATTTTGTATTTTGATTTTCATTCTTCTTGTTGCTTTTTCATTATGAAAAAAAAAAATCAATGGTAATGCTTATAAAGATGTTTCCTGACATAAAACAAATCTGAAAATAAGCAGTCAAAGTGGAGAAATCAGCCTTCTAAAATTTCCCTAGATTCGTGTCCGCCATATTGGGATGATCGTAATTGCAGTTACGATCATCACGTTGACACCAGTGAACAACTACACAAGTTTATGTTTTCATGCGGCTTGCAGGTATCGTGAGAACTCTCCAAGTCTCGTGTGGCATTTTAGTGATTGTCGTTTCTTGCTATCAAATTTTGTCATATATCATGTATATGTTATATTTGTTTTTCTTTATTGCTTTGTAATATATCTAGTCGCTTTTGTTTTGTTTTTGTTTGAATTGTTCCATAAAATTAAAGCAATGAAAAAACAAACACCTCCATAATATCCACGAAAGTTCTAAAAGTAGGGACGGCTTTATTTCTGTTCACAATCAGTTGTAACTCAATTGAGTTGTTGTGCTGTTGGTTAGATCAATTTGATAACAGCTAACCAGTACAAAGTTTTTCCGTAATGCATTGGCGGATCCGGAGGGTGGTTCCAGGGGTAGGAATCTCCCTTTGTTGGACGATCAATGTATTTGAAGGAGAAATTTGGTTGGAAATGCGTGGGTTTATATGTAGATGCCTGTTTATATGACATTTGGTTGTTGTCAATTATTTCAACGTTATTGTTTAAATATAACTTTTGAATTCATAGCTGCAATTTTTCTTAAGCTTAGCAGCTGTGTACGACTGCATCTTTGTTCTAGTCAATCACGTTACTGTTCAAAATAAATGTGGATGAATTATCGTTTTTTATAATGTGGTGAGTTAATAAATAATCCCATATATAACGTGTGTCGGATTTATAAATTTGTGTATTTTATTTTCGTGGATCTTTAAATCAATGTTGAAGTGATATATACACATGGAGAAAAGTATAGCAACACCATGATTTTTTAAATGGAATATGATAAAATATTTGTAAAATAATATTGAAACATAGTTTATGTTAACATTGGCATTTAAACGAACAAAAAATGTTTGAAAAAAAAAAGATTTATCTAACCACAATTTTAGTAACAAAATGAAGTGTTTTTTTGTACAAAAAAAATGCATTTTACAACTTTTACTGTAGTCGAACTTTACAATGTCAGACATTTCAAAATTAATCTTAAGATGATTGTTCACATCATGGTTAATCGTTATACGCCAAATAATTAGTACTTTGTGCGCAGCCTCCGTTTAAACAGATAACCGCATCTTATCGTCTTCTGATTCCTGCCAAAAATCGACCAATTTGTGACACACAAATCAATGAATGTGTTTGTAGATAGATGTTTTTGTGTTCTGTTAAAATATTACTTTTAAAATTGTTATACGATGATGACTGATGTACTCATATTCTTACTATTTTATTTATTGTGTCTGTTTAGTTAACGCATCAATGTAAATATAATGGAAATTGACGAGACTGTCATCAAAGTGAGAGGGTTAGCGCTATAAAACCAGGTTTAATCCACCATTTTCTACAATTGAAAATGCCTGTACCAAGTCAGGAATATGACAGTTCTTGTCCATTCGTTTTTTATGCTTTTGTTATTTGATTTCGCCATGGGATTATGGACTTTCCTACTTTATTTTCCTCTAAGTTCAGTATTTTTGTGATTTTACTTTTTGCTAAGGTAGCAGCAACCATTTATGATGAAGGCATTGTTTATTTCATGAGGTGTTCGAACTAGGGTGTCCTTTCGCGCACTTTACGCCTAATAGTGTCCCATATATGCTCGATATGGTTCAAATCAGGGCTCCGATCGGGCCAAGGAAGATGAACGCTTAACTATGGCAACAGAATACGCATGCTCGAAAATCCTTTCTGTGATTGGACAAAATGCTGTCATAGTTGGTGATTTGGTTGTGTTTGAAAAAACGTCTCGTTAATTATATATCAAGATGTAAAGCAAGTGATAAACTAGATCTTACAAAGATTTATATTTTTTATTAAAATAATTGTATGCAATAGCTCTTTCCAGGTGAGGCGAATGTTATCATACATTTATCATTTATAAGAGTTTAATTATACTAAAATCTCTTGCCACAGTGTCCCGTCCGCAAAAGTAAAATAGGTACACTTCAATATCATGATCAAGCTATTTGTGTTTGTCTGACAAAAACAATTCGCTTGCAAAAAGTGAAGGGTATTAAAGAAAAATGTTTAAACCTATAAACTGTCATACTAAGTACATTCAACTGAGGTGTGAAATCTAAAACAGTTGTAGGAGAGAGAACAAAGTTGTAAACAGGAGCTGTATGATGAGTTGCAACCACGAACCATGTACCTTCCATGCTGAAATTAAAAAAAATAATAACAGTCTTGCTGCAATTTATTGTGTTCATAACATCAATACCCAATGTTTTCAATTATCTAATTTATGTACAAATACAAATGAGGTTAAAAAGGAAACATATGATTTCCGATTTTCAGTGACTGACGTACAAATTTATTTGAAAGAACTGAACAATAGGTTAACAGTAGTAGGATGTCCCTCAACTTGTAAAAAGGATGAAAAAAGAGATGATTCAAAACAACAACAAAAATTGTTTTCAGCTTTCGCTTTAATGTTGAAATGTTGGTAACTAGGTCAGCTGTTTTTTCTGTAGAAGTGATTGAAAAAATAATTTCTTCGATAATAATAATTATAATAATTAAATAATAATAATAATAATAATAATAATAATAATAATAATAATAATTAAAAACCAATTGTTCAGAGAACAATTGAAGGTCTTTCCATCAAAACAATGTATTTTGATATGAAAAGTTGTGAAACTAAGTTTAAAATGTCATTTCAATCGTCAAATGATAGCTCCTGGTAAGCTGATTCCAAAAATATATTGTTTCCATACATTTTTTTTTAAATAAGGGAGATAATTTGTTACTTCCGGTTTGAAAAATGTTACTTCCGATTATATTTGAATATTTACTTGACACTGATTCCAAAAATATCTGGTTCTATATACTTTTATATTAATAAAGTACAAAAAATTAGCTATTTCCGGTTTACAAAAGGTCACTTCCGGTTGTTTTTTACAAGGTTAAATGGTTTGATACCTTTTTCTAAAAGTTGTATATCTTTATCATGTATACATATAGAATAAAAGCAAAGGTCAAAATCTAGAACGTCAAATTAAGCTATGACCTTGAGATCAATTTCAAGGTCATAAACCAAGGACCTCAAATCAAAAGACCATAGGTCTTTATTATATTTAGTTAATGAGTTATATCACCAAACGCGTATTTTTAAATACAAGAGGGGAGAAAACTCCCTTTTACATTCAACGTACGCTTGCAATCAAAATTTACATCTTACGACATGTCGCAACTAACAATTTAGTAAAAATAATTTGTTGATATCTTATACAGTCTTTGGATATAAGTGAAAATAAGCCAAATTCAAATATTAGAATATGACCTTGACCTTTGACCTTGACCTAATTTTTATTTTTTGGGACCAAGGACCTCAAATCAAAAAATCCTAGGTCTCTATCACTTACGATTTATAAGATAGAAATTCATATCACTTATATCAGATGCATAAGGGGAAATAACTCTCATATGGAGCGGTCATATCGCTTCGGTCAAAATAGGACAAATCATGCGAAGGATATAACGAGCAATTTTGTAAAATAAATTTGTCATAATCTTTTACGGTTGCGAAGGAGATGCGCTAACAAGGAAAACAGTGTTTGGGGAGATAACTCCTACAAAGAAAAGTATTCGTTTACGCAGGGTAAATTTCAAAAGCGCATAAACTGTTCGATATCATATACCAAATATCTAAGCGACATATTGCGAAACAAATGTTTATCGCAAGAACAAAATTAGGCGGAAGAAAAAAAAAAAAAAAAAAAAAATAATCAGAAGAAAAACAATAGGTCTTTCCACAGAAAAGTGGAAAGACCTAATAATAATAATAATAATAATAATAATAATAAAATACGTTTTATTCTATAAAAGAAGCAAATACTGTTACACTAATTAACATGATTGGTATATGTAGATAAGATAAGATATATTTTATTTCCAAGAGTGGACCCATTACAGGCATAATAAGTACATTGATTTTGATATATATGATCAAAACATTTTCAACAGGAATTGTAAGTCCTTTTTGTAGTGCGGATTTAAACTTAGGTACGCATTCTTCCGTGCATTGTATGTCAGTCACGTAGTTTGATGAACTATCTGCTTTATGACGAACAATTAAAAGTTTTGTTTGAAGAAGTATAAGCATGTATCATATAAAAAGTGTCAAGATGTATAACCTTTAAACCATTCTCTTTTAAAAAGACTCAGCGAACAGAACAAATTCTGTATTTAGATAGCATACTGTGATATAATATTATTAGTTATTAGTAGCATTTATTTTCGCCATTATGTTTCTCATCTAATATCATAAAGCAGAACTATGACAAATATCATCATTAGGATGTATATAATTCTTGTGGACTATTTATTGTCTTTGATAACCTGGTAATGGATCATATTATATTTAACAGTAAACTTTGGAGTTTTCTATTTCTATTTCTACACACTTGGACTATAAATTTAAAAATTCAGTCGAAAGTGATTAGAATCTTCAAAATATACACTTATAGAATTACACAGTTTGAACACAACTGATTTAATGTGAAAGGCTAAAATGACAAAGCTTTCAAGGGAAGATTAAGAAACAACAAGCACGCGACACTCATAAATGAGTTGCAAGACTAATCACCACGGATATTGATAACATACCATTTTTATATCATGTAACCATTCTAAGGCTTAAAAACCGTGGAGTTATCATCCTAAATACACAAAGTTTGTAAAAAAACCTTAACTTTCTTCCAAAGATCCAGATACAATTGGCTAAAACACATCAAATTAATAGAAATTAAGTAATTGTCATATTCCCGTTTTTTGAACTGCAGCTGTAATAGACTGAAGCGAACACGTTAGCAATATAAGATAACTTATAGGTTAATATGTGCTTACCGTCATTTTTAAAACTATTACATTTTGGAAAATTGTTTGGCACCTTTGGTTGGCTATTTGGTGACTCATTGATTATCATTCCCATACCATTGGTGTTATGCAAGTCAATATGACAGTGAAAAAACCATACACCAGGGTTGTCTGCCTTGAACCGAATTATAACGTATCCACCAGAGGGTATAATAATTGTGTCTTTCTGGGGAGGATTGTGCCAGTTTAAATCAGGATGTCTTCCATTTTCCCAACTTGCATTTTTCCATTTCGCATCAGAACAAAAATTGTTACTATCTGTACAACTTATGTCAATTGTGTCCTGTCCACCATTTCAAACTAATTGACCCTCCTTGTCATAAGTAGCAAACACCATTTTCATAACGTAGAACGAATGTCCATGCAAATGAACTGGATGTGACCAATTGGCACCTCTTCCTATGCTTGATATAACAAACTGATAAACTCGGTCTTTATTGTCATTGTCGATGGTTACGGCATATGTGCACTCACAAATCGTGTATGCGTTACATGCGTCACAGTTGTAGTCAACCAAATCCGGCTGAGCATATGCAGCAACTATAGGTGGTAAAAACTGGTGTCCGTTTACTGATCCAGGGGTATTACCATTCTCACCAGGAAATGCAAAATTGAAAAACATTTCGACAACCTCATCTGACTTTACTTCATCTGTGTTTGAATTTGGATCAATTGATATTACATCATTAAAATGTATGCACATTCGATTTTCTTTAATGGGATATTTCAGAAATGGGCAGTTGAATACTCTGCAAGTGGTGTCAGAGGTTTCGCATGAACTTGGGTTGGCTTTTGGGGGATTTGGATTGATAGTAGTATCTTTATAATGAATAATAGCTTCTGCTGCGCGGTATTCGTTTGGCGGAAATTCTTCTAATGATTCTGCGACTAATAAGTATGTACCACTCTCCGAGTCAGCGTTCAACAAAAAATCAATTCTTTCGCCAGGATGAATTATAAATGATTCTACCTCCTTTTTATCTATTTCAAATCCGTCAGACGCAAGTATATAAATTGGTCTGTGACCTTCAACAAAAACTCGAAAAGGATACATAGTAGCTGCACTTATCACCCTGAATCGATAATCTTTATTTTTCTCTACTTCGAATCGTTCCAATGGAACATCGTTGTGTACTGTCGACGAACTGTAAAACCGTCCTCTACCATTAATCAGACCAGAATGACATTTAAAACGGCTATATTGTGCACCAGAGGGATCTTTGGTTTCGGGAAAACGTTTACCGGAGCTGTCGAAGTCACCCAATAACATTTTTTGGTACAATTCATTTTCATCGTCATCATGATTCCAATCTTGTATAATAGCTACAAATACTTTATCACCTTCTTGTGGCAAAACAACTTTTTGGCCCGGTGTTGGTATTATTATCAGTGAACCGTATAGACCCATTGTTCTTTGGTCTCCTATATGAGCATGATAAAAACTTGTTCCAAATGGTTTTGCGTTGAATTTATATGTATAGCTTTGTCCAGGTAATATTGGACACTGTGTTACAAATGCAACACCATCAGACCAAGGGGAGTTTTTCTGATGCAGTCCGTGCCAATGAATTGTCGTGCTTTCTGTATGCATCAGATTTCTTACATGAACTATGACTTCTTGATTTTCCCTAGCTGTTATTGTAGGTCCTGGGAATCTACCATTGACAGCAATAACAATTCGTGACTTGTATCCATCAGCAAGAATAAACGTTTCTTCAGTTGATCGTTCAAACTCCTGTTCATTGTCCGACCTAACAGCTTTTCCATTTTTTATTTTGAGGTGAACTGCCGATTGCCCTTCAACGGCATACATCATTGTTAAAGCATGCTCTATTGTTAGGTAACATTCACATTTTAAATCACCAAGTCTGCATGTGTTGCTTTTGCATGCTTTCCCTGTCTTTCGAAATGATTCATACCATTCTTTTTCTGTTTTTTGTAATATTACTTCTTGTGCTGTGAGGAGGACAACGATTGCAAAATACCTAAAATCAGTAAAAAAATTTAAGCGCACAACGAAGGTACATGTGTGATATTAAGATCAGAGAAAAATAAATGTTTTTAAATATATCTTGGAATTGTATACGGCTGTCATACAGATGACATGTTTAGCTAGCTATAAAACAAAATTTACTCTACCATTTTCTACACACAAACATGTCTGTATCTAGCCAGGAATATGACAGTTGCTGTCCATTCGTTCAATGTGTTTGAACTTATGATTTTGACAATTCCTTAGGAACTTCCCGTTTAGTTTTTCCCTAGAGTTAATGGATTTTTGTGATTTTATTTTTTGATGAGCTGAGCTAAAGAATATATAATATTATACAAATATAGCCTTTGTATGAGGTCGATACTAGGATATATTGACCTAAAAGAAGTATATTGACTGAGGGCGAAGTCCGAGGTCGATAAACTTCTTTGGGGCGATATATCCTGTATTGACCTCATACAAAGGCTATATTTGTTATATTATTAATGTCCGACCATATTTGTATCAAAATAGATTTTGTTGGAATTTTATAGATATCATATTTTCTCCTTGACAATAACAACATATTTCGTTATTTCAATTGTTTTTTTTTTGTTTTTTTGTCATCTTATGTATTTGAAGATTTTTTTCGTCAAATAATCGATCACAGATATCATTTGATTTAAAACGTTTAAGATCGTTTAACAATATCCTGAAATTTATTGCATGACGACACAAAGACAACGGTTTTTAGATATTCTAAAAATAACCGTGTAACATGCTTTTTGCTGTGCAATATGCGTTTTGCTATCCGCCGTTTTCTCTCTACCTTCAAATATATACAGTCGAACCTCGTTGTGTCGAACTCGGTTGTGTCGAAAACTCTGATGAGTCGAAGTAATTTCTCGTTTGTTCAATGCATAATTACCTCTGATGAGTCGAACTCGGTTGATTCGAATACTCGATTAAGTCGAGTAAATTTTATAGTCCCGTCGAAGTAAAATTAATGTAAATTGACCCCGATGTCTCGAACTTCCAAAGTGAGAATTTTCGAAAGATGCAGACCTAATGATAGAAATTTAAGTCGGATGTATTTCTTATGTCAACTAATTATCAAAAGAGATTAAAGCTGAGTAAACATACTTGTTTGTATAACAGTTAAAATGCCATGTTTATGGTGACCGCTAATTAACACCTTTGTTGATCGTTCAAGCGAAATGTTAGTGTGTTGAACATTTTTCACCTGAGATAAAAACGAAACGAATTTTAATGACCTAAGCCAAGATTAAATGAATCGTTAGATTTAAAGCTCATTAATTACTATAGATAAAAGGATTAGAACAATTATAATAAATTCATGATTACACAAATCTCTTACCGTATTTCATGCATTCAAAATTTATAACGACACACTCAACCTCGGATGAGTTGAACCTCGGATGAGTCGAATACTTTGGTCCGGTCCCTTCGACTTCGACACAACGAGGTTCGACTGTAGTTTAACATGTGACTATCGCTAAACGAATCAAAAAACAAGAAAATTTTGCAGCTCAATGTATATGTTGCACTTGGATTTAGCCTATAGATATATATGTGTATCAATATACAAAAGACAATCAGTTAAATTGATATAGATCTTTCTTAATTGCGAAGGTCTAAATACCAAATTATCTTTCCTCCATCAACTTGAACAGAGAGAGGGAATCCCTTTATTCATTTTGAGACCTCCCCTCATGATTTGATTTAACATTGAGATTAATATAAAATTCAAATACAATACAGACTATACGTCAATGTGACATTGGCAAATACATACACATGGAATACTGTTTATGTTTTTTAATTATAGGATGTCAATGTATGAGAATTTTATAGGTATAGGCAAACAACGAATTACAAATTGAAACGAATGAAACATTTTGTATAGGTTTGTATGCAAACTTTAACTTCACATACCCATTTTAACTTATTTCAGCGATATTCTTTTCATCAATTTATAAAAATTGCTAGCCGCGAAAGTAAAAGAATTCATATATTAAATTTCAATTAAAAAAAGACAATGCTCCAGATTAATCCGCGATTAGAAAAGTTATTCAGTTTATGATATTTTTAATATATAAATGACTGTTAAAGTTCAAATATGAAATCATTCGTTGGCGGGATGGGTTGCAGTAACTCTCATAACCTAACTCTTATTTGATGTTTGATGGTCTTCAACTTTTTACCTTTTGGACCTATAATTATTTTGATCTGAGCGTCACTGATGAGTCTAGTGTAGACGAAACGCGCATCTGGCGTATTAAATTATAATCCTGGTATCTTTATTGACACTTCATGTTACATTTAATTAAAGCGATATTCAATGATCTTATCCAAACGTATCGTCAATATCAAACTAGATTTTTGAGCCCCATGTGTATATCCGAACTCTCCTCAGAAAAATCTTCATATCCATCAAAGGTAACGTAAGTTCATATTTAATGTAGATTGAATAATTAGAAACATCAATCAAATGCCAGATCTCGTGTTAGATATTTGTCGTTTTTTTATATCATTTAAAAAAGATCATCAAGATACCAAAGGAACATTCAAAAGTCGAAAATAAACTTACAAAGCCACGGTTAAAAAAGAATAAAAAATATGAACAAATAACACCATTTAGAACGCCACATGCGGGATGTCGGCTATGTTTGACACGGGGTGGCAATTTCGAAGCGAAGAAAAACTATTAAAATAGTTCAAGTATCAAAATTTCTTTTTTTTTTAATTCTTAGTACCATATAATGCATTACACGGAAATAACTGAAACATAATCTATTTCCTACAATCAGAAGTTTTCTCAAACACCTCTCTCTAGTTTTCCGTGTTGCAGATTAAAGCTTCATATGCAAATATCTGGATAAAAACTATTTTAAACGACTTTCCCCCATATCATTTATATAGAATTGAATTCCTATCATGGAATTTAACAAATAACCAGCTTCTTCGTTAAAATTAATTGGTTTTAAAACTAGTTTTTATCAAAATTTAAAGTGCCGCTCGGGTGTCAGATTTTGTGTCTCAAGGAGTAGAGGCTTTTGATCAAATAATAATAGATTTGCAGATTAATCGGTCTTTATCTGATATCTTTTATTTCAAACACATCTACTATATTATAAGAACAAATTAAATACTGAGGGTACTTTATTTTGCCCGTTTTATGGTCTTATAAGATATGTGCTTTTGATTTCATAAATAGTAAAAAATTACTTAAAATATGTTGTTTTAGGGCTGGAAAATTATTCCTTTTCCTTTTAAGTCACTATGATGATCTGCAAAAAGTCACGTGAAACCCTAAAACAACATATTTTAAGTCTTTTTTTAGAATAAATTGATTTGTGGATAAACTTTACTTATGTAAAAATACATGTTGGTTCTGTTTAAAATATTTGAACTTAAACAATAGACAAATATTTAGCACAGTTGACGATAAATTTCATAATATTCATATACATGAACATGGAATTAAGACAGTGCAGGCCTAGGTATTTCATGATTTTGTCAAGTACTAAGACTACATTTATAATTTCCTTGAATACCTGCACATCCGTTTGGTGTCTTAAATAGAAAATTGAAGAAAAATATGAAAGTGTATTTTAAAGGCACAAAAAAAGAAAAGAAAAAAAGTGATGTTGTATATAGTGATTTTGTTGTTGCAAACTCAAAGGAGTATTCATATAAATTTGGTTTAAGGAAGTTAGCTTCTCAGATTTAAAAAAAAAACAAGCTTTTCAAAACATTATATACGTATTTATAGGGAATTGATAAAGGAACAAAAAGAGCGAAAAAAAAGAGTGACGAAAGATACCAAAGGGACAGTCAAACTCAGAAATCTAAAATAAACTGACAACGCCATGGCTAAACTGAAAAAGACAAACAGACAAACAAAAGTACACATGACACAACATAGAAAACTAAACAATAAACAACACGAACCCCAAAAAAATGTTATAGGTCCATGTGCTTGTTTTCGAGATATTACACATTTTTGTACAATTTTGGAGGAAAATGTTTTCTCTTGATTTTTTAATAGCTTTAAGTTTAATTTCTCAAAAACTATTAAAAAATAACAAAGATTTAAAAAACTTTCACAAGTGATTTATAATTATATATGTAGAAGATTTATAAAAAGAAATATGGGGGTTCATGGGCATAAAGTTTTAAGGCAATGAACATGTTGAAATGAATAAAACCAGAGAATTCCGAAAATCTGACAGAAATTCCAAGACATGAAATGCGAACATCCTTGAATGCAGACAACGAGGAAGGTATAGATATACATGTTTTTATAAAAAGTAACATCACAAAAATACTGAACTTAGAGGAAAATCAATTCGGACAAGAACTGTCATAAGTTACATTTGCTATATTTTGTTCATATAGCTTTTGAACTTTTTAAGCTATAAAAGAGTGGCGAAAGATATAAGAGTGACATCCAAACTCCTTGACCAAAACCTGGCTGACAACGACATGGGTACGAAAGAAAAAGACAAACAGATAAATAGCATAGAAAACACAACATTGTTAAAAAATAAAGACAAAGAAACACGAACCCCATCGAAACTTGGGGGTTATCACCGGTGCTCTGGAAGGGTAGGCAGATCCTACAATAAATTCTAGGCTTTCAAACAATCTTTACTAGTGAAAGTAACTCCATTAAAAGCATTTCGGACGGATTCAATTTACACCATGTTGTTTTCTCTTCTTATAGCACCTAATTATCGCAGTTAATATAAAAAAAAATCCACTGCTACTACTTTCTTATTCCTTCTGAAGAAAAAATTAAAAACGCATAAAGCTTGAAGACAGATTCACACTGAATAAAGGTTCAACCATATCTAGCGCACAGCAGGTGATTTTACAAACGTTTTTCAAATTCAACACTATAAAATATAAGGAATTAGCAAACATGAAGAGATAACAAGTGTGCAATTTATTCTAAAGTCTACTGTTGTTCATCAGAATTTCACTTTCTAATTTAAATGCATTTTATGGGGCATAAGCTGCCAATTCTTTTTTTACAGATTTTACTCGAATTTGTATATTATGTCATTTAGAACATGCTTAAACGTATATCCAATTATAACAAAGTCTAAATGAACAATAAACAATTCATTGACTCGATGATATGTGACATCTAATTCACCATCAAAATGTTTAGTTACCGAAATATAATTTTGTCCCTTGAATTCTCTGGGCAATAGTGCCTTCTTTTTTTCTTTAAAAACAAAGCATTTTAAGTGTGCATATCTTTGTTACTGTGTATGATAAAATTGTGTCGAATATTTATCTCTATCTTTCTAAAGATATCATGTTCTAAAATAGCCTTTGAATTGCATTGTACTGATAAAGAGTGATAAACTATGAAGAGAGAATTGTAATTTTGTAAGGTTTCATAGTTCGCACATTGTAAGTACAACTTTTTCTCAAACCATGCCTCTTTTGGGAAAATATATGATATTCATAGATAATTAACTTTGTTAACGTACGGGTTCCCAGATATGATCTATATGTTTTAATTCATCACATAACAGGAATATTACCAGTAAATAAACATATTCATAGCGATCAAATTTAAATCTGTAGAAAAATGTATGTCAAGGTAGAGGTAGTACAGATTTTTAATTTAAGTTTAAACTTTCATAAGTTCGGGGCATATAAACGTTGAAAACATGCCTCAAAGCCCTATATTTTGACATTTGGAAAAAATAGTAGTTCATAAGAACTTTCTATTGTAGACAAAACAAATCCATAGTAAAAGTGGTTTATTGTTTGCCGTAAAAAGAGTTCCAACAGAAAATAACATAATTGACATATACAGAAATGCAACCTATACTGGTCTGTCACCAGGACAATGATACTTTACTATATCTTCATTTGTAAATAAAAATATTTTTGTATCGTATCATATCTAAATTTACTGATTTAAGAAATTATCTAATCATATCAAATATTAAAAAAGAGGGGCGAAAGATACCAGAAGGACATTCAAACTCATAGATCAAAAATAAACTGACAATGTCCTAGATAAAAAAAAATAGACAAAGAGATTAATAATAGCACACAAGACACAATATAGAAAACTAAAGACTAAGCAACACAAACTCCACCAAAAACTGTGTGTGATCTCAGGTGCTCCAAAAGGATGAGCAGAGCATGCTGCACATGTGACACCCGTCATGTTGCTCATGTTATTACAAACTAGTTGAAGAAATCGACAGCGGTAAAACAAATGACCATTTCCCGTAGATTTCAGGACACAGCATTTGTTACATCTTTGCTTTTTTTTTAAATACAGTATTTTGCATATATTGTAATCATGGAGTAAAATTGAACTAAAATACGTTTTACTAAAGGGTCTGCATGTATATATTTAGTAAATCAGAGATATTTGATGGAATGCTTCAGATCAAGTATCAAAACAGCAAAATAGCAACGAAAAAATATTTAAAATATATCAAAAGCCGTATAACTGTGCACTCAAAAAAGTCAAAATATATAACTGTTATATATTGTATATCAAAAAACTGATCGACCGCTTATCTCACATATATTGGAAGGATGCCACATGTGCAACAGGTTCCACTTACCTTTCCGGAGAATATGACATCTCCCCTGTTTTTTAGCACTATCTTTAGTTTCTATGTTTTGTTCTGTATACTTTTGCCAATGTGTTGTATTTCTTTGTTTTTTTGCCTTATCGCTGTCAGTTCAAATGCCATTTTTGGGGCGGGGGATATCTTTTGCCTCCTATTTGCGTGTCTATAAACGGTAACTGTAAAACTACAGATACTTTTTGGATATGTGTGATAGGAAATTTTGTGTTACCTTTGAAACAAATCTGCTTTGAAAAACAAGGATATCGAATACCAGTCTTCCTGGTTAGAAAATGAGTACGTTGTCAACTTGAATGATCGTTGTAAAGATTCCATGGTGAATTAATTTGTTGGGCTATGATAGCTTGACTCGTTTGGTGACTGAATTGTTTCAAATTCATACACTACGTCAATGTAGAGTAACCATTGGTTCAACACACAGAGGTTACTATCATTCACTAAAATTTGGTTATCCAAAAACAAGAATGGAAACGTACAAAATGTAATAAAATATTGAATGCCTTCCACTGTGTCATTGTTGTATTGATTTATTACTTATATTCAAACAACTAAATAAATTACTACTTACAAGTACATAGAAGTCATGATCACTCCGTATCCTTTTCGTCTTTAAATATTTTAGCACCATATGGCAAACAATTCAATGTATAGTGTAAACTTTATATCTTTGGTAAACATGTCAAGTGTTTATAACGGCTTATCAGTATGCCAAATTTATGAAGTACAAACTGACATTGTTATATAAAACAGGTACTTTTGAGGAAAAATAAATTCATCATAAATACCAGATTTGCAATTTTGTATTTGCGCCAGACGTGCGTTTTGTCTACCAAAGAATAATCAGTGACGCTCGAATAAAAAAGTTAAAGGACCAAATAAAGAACGAAGTTGAAGGGCATTGAGGACCAATTATTCCTTAAAGCTTTGCAAAATACAGTTCAGGTAATATATTCTTAGTTTTTCAAAAATTCATAAAGTTTTGTAAACAGTTAATTTATAGATATGACCATATCAATGATAAATCATGTCAACACATAAGAAGTCTACTGAGCTAGTGATACCATCGGGGAATACAAACTCTACCAGTAGTGGCATCGACCCCGTGGCTGTAAATAAACTCATCATAGATACAAGGATTGCAATTTTGCATTTGCGCCAGACTGAGCGTGTCGTCTGAAAGGCCAACAAAAGTACAAGTTGAAGTTGAGGAAGTGAACTTCAGTACAAGATACGAATATTTTGTTTATTGTGAAATGTGGAAATTTAAGAAAATACAAACAACGTATTACATAATGATAGTTGAAATCATTTTGCTAATTTTGCCCTTAATTTAAGTGGGTTTTTTAAACTGATAATCACACAACGCTCATACGAAAAGCACTAAATAGGTATCGTTCATTTAAAATAATTTGCATTAGAAAACTGATATGCAGTACATTTGTATACGAAATATCTACTGCGGGGAATAAACGATACACTTACGATATGAAAAAAAATTCAAGTCATCAAGACATTATTGGTTAGATGTATAAAGACATAGCAAGTTTCATACAATTTGATTCACTTGGTGAGTCACTATTGTACGGATATCATAGTGTTCTAAAGACTACCCCAAAGATTGGGCAAAATTTAACAACGGAACACAGAAAATCACTAGTTGGAAATTCAAATCGCAGTTTTAAGTATAAATAAAAGGAAATATACAAACCAATTCCAGGTTGGCTGTCTTAATAAATTCATGATTTCTTTTTCCTACCGAGTCTTTTGACTCTGAATAGGTTGCAAATACACATATCAAATGCGCACATGTATAGCCGGTCAAGGGAAGAGAGTAAACAAATCCATTCGAGAATTATTCAATCGTGTAATTTGACTGAACTTATCCAAGGATATCTTTGTGAGTTATTTCCCCTTCCAAATTTTTACAAAGTGGTATTTCATGTGTAACTCGTATACCTAGCCTTTTTTTTTTGCATTTGCACATCTTTGGCGATAACTTGGCAAATAAATTCAAAGCTTTCTTCCGTGAAATGTTCAATCTAAAGATTTTTAACTATGCCAACAATACTAAGACATAACAAATCTTAGGGTCCAACAAAAATGAACAAACCTGTTTGGTCTTATAGAACGCGATTTGAAAAGTACAGATAATCCATATATTTAGAACTCGATTTAGAAAGTACAAATAATCCATATATTTAGAACACGATTTAGAAAGTACATATAATCCATATATTTAAAACGCGATTTAGAAAGTACAGATAATCAATATTTTAAGAACGCCATTTAGAAAGTACAGATAATCCATATATTTAGACGCGATTTTAGAAAGTACAGATAATCCATATATTTATGTGATACATGTTGGGCATATAATTATATAGAACAAGGTTAGTAGCTTCATGTAAACTGTAATTTACTGATTATTTCGCATTTGTTTTGGTCATAGTTCACTAGTTCAAAGTTCGTGTTCTTATAACATCACTGTACGGATGACAATCGTCTTTTTCGGCTTACAACGAGATTGATTTGTTTAAACCGGGAAAATATTTTTTGTCTTTCATTTCAACAATTTCTTGGAATAGTTTATTAAGAGTTCATTGTTTCATATTCCAAAACACATTTTCAACAGGTGACTAAGACTTATTGCAACTTGGAAACTGACCCTGCTCAACCAAACACTTTTTTTTGTTAGAGTTATTTCTCCTGACACGGTTAACAGTTTGCATGTTATCTTTGAGACTAGTATTGAACATTATCATTTATTATCAACTTTGAAAAAACTACCATAGGAATATGTTAGGATATAAAAGGAAAACGCATGTAGTTTAGAGAAACTAATTCACTAACAAGTATGTGCGTCATCATGAATAAAACTAATTTGAAAGTTGTTTATCAACTTTACTATTGTGTTTCCATGTTTGTTGGCGTTTCGTTTTTGTTTCAATTCAGTGTTTCTGTTATTCCATTGTTTTCCTCTAATAATTGATGTGTTAATAATGGCGCGGTTTTAGTTTGTTTTCCAAATCTGTTATCGCGAAAAGATACCAGAGGGATAGGCAAATAATTCAGGCTTTCTCCACAAAGTAACCTATCGTCAATGTAACCAACACTTTTGTGTCCTAGCTTTCTCAAAGAAGCATACACTGGTTTCAGAAGTTTTATAAATAATCTTGGTGCAAAAGCAATACCAAATGGAGACAGGAAGACCAAAAATATTCGGGTTTAAATTGGAAAGGAATAATATATCATATCGATTTATGACTATTGGACAGCGGTATACTACTGTTGCGTTTGTTTATTGTGTAACAGTTATCATTCTTCAAATAAAAAACGCAAACCGTTAAATATAAGTTTACCAAACTCGATTATTAAATATCAGCTTCATCTTACAGAGATATATGGTGTATTTGCCTTTCAAAGCTTACTACTAGCATTTTTAAAACGGCACTCAATTTGCTTTAATCTACGTTATTTGGTGTTTGATAGAAATATGTGGGATTGGCAATCATTCAATATCTCTCCAGTCTCCGCCAGGGACGTATCTGTTTATGTTTCTACCTCCAACATGGAAGTGTAAACCTTTTAAAAAAAAAGTCACGTGTTCATTTGATACCTTGCCATTCTCACAGTATCAGTGTGATTTAGATAAACAGCTTTACGTATATTTCTACATACTTTTTCGCTAATTCTGTGCGTGACGAATGTAATACCAATCTGTACCAACATTTGCATGTCGACATTAAAACCACTTTTAGCTCAATCAAAACTGACGTTGACTGTTGCTAAATTGTCTGTTAAAAAGCAAAAAAATCTCGATCGGTAAAGCACAGACATAGAACAACAAAACAATCTGATACCTTTGTTCTAGAAAGAAAATAATTTCAAGTTTTCTTTGAAATTACATAGCAAAATTATGAAACGTAATAACAAGTGTCAATATTTAAAAAAAAATGTTTAATAATGAACTTTCAATTGTTTTTTTAGACGCCATGAAAGTGTCTTGATATCTTTTCGAATAGAGACAAGTAACCAAAGTGATACAATTAAAGACCAACAAACTGTTCAATTATGAGGGTAGAATTGAGTGCTTACAAACCTGTTTATCTCGTCTAATTATTTATAAGCATGTCGTGAATTGTTATACTGTAATGTAATTGTTGTCATTGGTTGCTATCCATATATTTGTTTAATTAATTTTAGCCTGAATTATGCGGTTTGTTGATATTTGAATTCACCGTCTGTCACGCCTGTAACACAATTTATACAGTTTATATTTTACTCATTGTTGAAGGTTGTACTTTGCCCTACATATAGTTATATCCTTTTGGTTAGTGATTGAAACATGTCTCTGTGGCAATATTACTCCATTTTTTATTTTCAATAACGAAACAACAGTATTACAACTTTAATAATGAAAAGACCTGTTTTCATTAGTTGAAGTTCATACTTCAATAACATGGCCTCTTCAAGAGTCTTTAAATTAGCAAGGTATGCACCACGTCGTAAACACAATGCCTAGAGAAAACTAATGTCTTGTGTAAAGTCCCTTAAGAATGAACTAAGGTAAGGATTTAAAATGTTTGTCAGATGTTAGGGTGCATTGGTTTGTTTTCAGCGATAGTTTTCTTTTCATATAGTATTTCTATAGCTCGCAAAAGATCGTTTATAAACATTTAAGCAGATTATAGATTTTAGTATTCCTTCGATATGAGACACAAAATTATACCAATGCAAATATAATATGTAGAGGGTAAAAGTCTGAGTCAGCCTTTTCCCGACATTTAAAGAAAAAGATAAATATCTCCAAAAGGAGCTCCAAAACCTATAACTATTTTCATCTCAATTTGTTCCTTATTAAATGGTGACTATGTGATTACATCGAAAAAAAAATCATTAGTACTTGATTATGAATATATGCTTGTGCATGTTACCGTGATCCGATAACAATTTACAATTTGTGCAAATTGTTGTAGTAGCATTTACCGGTATAACGCCTTTTTTCTTGTGACCCTTGTTTCTCTCTTGCATAAAATCAATTCTGTGGAAAATTTAATCATATATGAGTTAAACACGTCAACACTACAGGATCTATCAAGTTACAAATGCTTGATCGGGAGTCGCTTTTTCCTGGCTGATTAAGTAACAATTACCCCCTATTTTCCGAAAAGGGTACCTGCATTTTTTCTGTAAAAAAGTAAGAACTCAAGACGTCACTATCATAAATATAATTTGTTAGATGTACTACTGTACTAAACAACCTACTGAACTGGTTGACAATTGCATTTCAAGTGAGATTTTGGAATTCCGATTAAAGAATATACCAGTTTCTTAGAAATAACTTTATTCTAAACACCCCAATAAGACATCTCGATAATCTAACAGAAAGCTATATTTTTAGTGCAAAGCATATACACATAGATATTCATTGCATTTATTTCGACATTATATAGAAATATGAATCGAATGCTATGCTTCAGAACTTTCCAATATGAAGGCTAATTTCAGATGTTTCTTCATTTAATATATTCACAGTAGCCGAGGTCATAATGTTACAACAAAATGATTATCTTAGTATAACCCAGCAATTAAACTACCAGTACTTTCCTCACTAACGCATACTTTGTAAAATTTCCATCTTCAGTTTAAGCAACACTCTTTAATCGATTTCATAATGTTCATCATGGTATACCTCATATAAAAAATATATAGGATTAAGATGCCAATTGTAACAAAGTAGTAAGACCCGTAGTTTCTATCGTGATCACTGGATTGTTTTACATTCTACATATCAACAACATAAGAACACACAATATCATCATAATCAGTACTATAATATGCGACTGTCATACAAGTGAAAGGTTTAGCTAGCTATAAAACCAGGTTCAATCCACATTTTTCTTCATAAGAAAATGCTGTAACAAGTCAGGAATGTGAAAGTTGTTATTCCATTCGTTTGATGTGTGAGTTTTTGGTTTTGCCAATTGATTAGGGACTTTCAGTTTTGAAATTTCCTCAGCGTTCTGTATTTTTTGTGATTTTACTTCTACAATATTGAAACACACAATATCATCAAAGTCAAATTTGCTAATGATTTATTGTTATTTAGATCAATTAAAAATAGTGAAAATAGCCACCATATACAATTTGATCAATGAAGAGCAATGAAGTTGCAAAAATTACATTCAACTTAGAAAGAAAAACCAAAGGTCACTTACAACATGTAAGAAGAAAATAATTAGTTTTCCAACAAACAGTCAAGATACGAATTTAGGTTACCGTCACCTAGAACATGGAACATTAACTTATTGACCAATAGTATGTAACATACCAGAATGGTTATCCGTATGGCTCTTCGTCATCACGACGTCACCCGTGACGTCACCATACAGGACTAATAAACTAAACATACATCTTTAGCATGTCTAGTGGAATGATGAATGGAGAACTACGCATCATCACATGGACTTATAATAGAGTATGTATCTTAAATTTCATTTAATGGTAGCAACAGATGTTTTCTTGTTTATAGCATATCAAATTTAAATGTAGGGACGTTTGATACAGAACACGTACTCATACCGTGTTTGAAGCTAAAATTGAAAGTCAGGTTTCAGATGATAAAAATGATAAAAATCAGAAAACTGATAACAATGATTATGAGTATAATGGTAAGATATCTTTAAAATAGAGGTTTACCCAAACAAATTCCAAGTGTTACTTTTTGGTTCTTTCAGTCTTATAGATAAAGGCAACAGTAGTATACCGCTGTTCGAAACTCATAAATCGATAGAAAAAAACAAATCCAGGTTACAAACTAAAATTGTGGGGAACGCATTAAAAATAAGAGGAGCACAACGACACAACAATAAAATGTAACACACACAGAAACGAACTAAGCATTAGACAAAATCAGATGAGAATAACAAATATAACATCAAAACTAAATACATGAATTTGGGATAGAAAAGTATGTGACACGTCTTATGGTAATGTGAATTCACACTAAAATATACGAGGAAACAAATGACACAACAGAAACACAACGTTAAAATGTAACACACACAGAAACGAACTATAATATAACAATGGCCATATTTCTGATTTGGTACAGGACATTTTTTAAAGAAAAATGATGGGTTGAACCTGGTTTTGTGGCATACCAAACCTCCCGCTTTAATGGCAATGTTAAATATAATATTCAAATGACAACATAACATTACAGAACTACAATACAAATAAATAGGAGAACATATTGGACAAAGAAACACAAGAATAATAGCTAACAAAAGGCACCAGGGTTTAAATTTTATACGTCAGAAGTACGTTGCGTCCACACAAGACCAACTAGTGACGCCCAGATACAAAAGTTCGAAAGCCAAACGCGTACAAAGTTGAACAGCACTGAGGACCAAAAGTTCAAAAATAGTTGTCCTCAATACGTCTTGGATTTTCTGCTTGTGAAAGAATATCCTTATATTTAGAATAGTTTATACTTTTGCAAACAGTAAATTTTATAAAACGACTATATAATAGATATACATGATAAAATTAAAGTACTGACTAATTACAGAAAAAAACCGGATACATTACACATGTACATAAACCAACATAATCCAACACAAAAAAAATACACACCCGACTTAGTCAAAGCCTCAACTCAAAAAGTGACGTCACATTTGAAATTGTAAAAAAGCACAAGAAATGACGTCACATTTGAAATTTTAAAACAGCACACAAAAAATTATGACGTCACATTTGAATGACTAATACTATTTCTCAAAAAATAAGATAGAATTAGGATTTATTTAAGATTATATTTGTACTAAATGCTGATATTACATTTAATAACAATTAAAATTGCAATACTTATTAATATCAAACTGAGGTTGCAATTAGACAATTAACTATAGTATATAGCTATGTCTGGTTTATTCTGAATCAAATTGCAAACGTTGCTCTTCTGTTGCGTCGTTCAGAATTCATCGATATCCATCCTGATTTCAAATTTTGGATTTGAGAGTTTCTGATAATGGTATATCAAGAAAAAGATATTCGGCCGCATAAAATTTATAGTGTTATCGTTCATTTTGCAAGCAATCAGTCGATACTGCTTGTGCTGGACTATTATTTCCTAAAGGAATATAATCATCTCAGTAGTGAGTGGCGTAAACACAAAATATCAATAATGTTATCCTGTTGATATAGTCATAATTATAAATTTATTGTTAACAAAACTTTTGAAATAATAGAGCTATTCAACCTCAGAAATAGATGACGTTAGCTGAATTTGGCATTGAGGAATTTTTGGTCCCCAATGCTCTTCAACTTCGTACTTTATTTGGCCTTTTTAACATTTTTATTCGAACGTCACTGATGAGTCTTTTATAGACGAAACGCACGTCTGGCGTATACACATAGTTTCAATTCTGTATCTGTCAAGAGTTTATTTATCGGTAATGACATGGTTTATAACGAACATTTTTTGTTTTAATTTTTTTCCGTCGATAAATTCATGAATTGAGAAATGTTAAAACAAATGTAGGTTTCAACTTAAACAAGTTGTCTTTCAATTGCGATATTCAATGATTATCCATCTGGCTTTCATTTTTTGTTTTTGAGCGCACCTTAGGTAAATAAAAAACACGGCGGACTAACAAAATTGATAATGTTATTTCCGTTTTACACTGGTGAATCCAGAAAAGCGCTTCGAGTTTTAATTTTACTAGCACTGTGTCAGGAATATGACAATTGTTATCCATTCGTTTGATGTGTTTGAGCTTTTGATATTGCCATTTGATAACGGACTTTTTGATTTGTCCTCGGAGTTCGTTATTTTTGTTCTTTTCCTTTTTCGATTCAAATACTAGTTGACTATGAGTCCCCGAGGGTACCATCAGCGCAATCATATACAAACCAATATTAAATTCGTCTTCAATTCAATATAAAGAAACTAAGATTTCAACTCCTTCAGGCAAAGTTGACCTTACACGGATTTGACTATTACTTTTACATCGTTTAAGTAATATATATATTAATATATTGAATTATTGAATAATGTTTGCCGCCGAGGAACTATTTATAAAATAAAGTTTGTTTTTTTTTTCATTTTCATTCTCACTATTTAATAGGATATACTTGAATGTATCACCGAAACAAAGAAAACAAAATGAATGATAGCAAAACGCGTCAATCAGAATCCTTGTACAGTAAAAACAATAGTCGCCGTACATTTGATACGCCTTATTTACATACATTTATATGTGTACAGTAGTTTATTTCGAAGAATAGTGTTGTTCAACGTTCCAATTTCGTTCTACCAAAGCGTCTAATAGATAGTTAAAGGTTAAGTGTGTTTTGCAAAAAGCTGACCTCGTCACATGCTTCTTTGAAAAGGTACCATCCGGTCCGATTTGAGGAGAGAGAAGGCAAAATTTAGGTCATAATCAGCCCTAAATAGTAGATACATATTTAGGAATCAGTTTCACAAAACTTTACTTGTCATCAAAACAAGTAAAATATAATGAAAATAAGACGAATTTGACATATAGATCAAATGGTCATGCTACACAGTGAATAAGAACCTTTGGTTAACAGATTTTTTTATAAGCAGTACCTATCGAGGAATCCCATATTAACACAATGTAATACTAAAGAGATGTTGTATAATTGCCAATGAGACGTTGCCAATAAGACAACTATCCTCAATAGAACAAAAAACTGTCTCGCACTTTCTCTTGCAGAATTGTTGTATAATGAAGTCTTAATTTACATTTCGGCATTAAGTTGTTGAGAATTGGATTTTTCAAATGATAACAAGTTTTTAAGTTAAGTTAATTTTTTCATTATGTTTAAACACTAACATGTTCTTTTCTATATCTAATATATCTTTTATTTTTTCTTATTTTGTAGTAGAGTTCTTTGAATTGATTTATACCTACGTGTTGAAGGACGTTTGCATCGATACATTTTGTTGACCCCCCAGACCTACTTACCAAATAAACTTTTGACCAATTTTACAACAGCCAAATTGTGTTTTCCTGTCTACATAAACACATACCTAGCATTTTTTCTGAACTCGGAAATGATGATGTATTTGTGAGAACGTAACTATTATAAACGTTATGAAACCATATTTGAAACGTGGTGATTGTTCAAGCCATCTTTTTTGAGCTTCGAAAGATACGTCTGATGGAAATCTAAACAGTGATTTTTGCGGTTTTATTTATTCTTTTCATATAGATGCAATTTTCGACTCTCTCGGTTGAAATCTTTCAAAAGTCATAAATACACGGGTTAATCCTTATTCGCACCCCGAGTTCGATTACAGTTTCAATTTTCAACACTTAAATGCAACAAGTTTTGTTTCTTCTCCCTACATCCTAGAAATATATTATTGAAACCAGAAAAATCTTTTTTTATGTAAATATGGGGAATAAATAATAAAACATCTTTTTATAAACAAAGATTTCAGGTCACTCAAAAGATTACAAAGCGATTAATTGATTGGCGTCAATGCAAAAAATGGCTTAATCAATGGATGTCAGTCAGCGTGAAGGTAAACACTGTATTCAATGATGTAAATAATCATGAAAGCTCTGCAGTCATTTCATACATTCCTTAAGATTGTAATGTAAAGCTAAGTAAATTATGTGAAAGTCAGTTCTACAAACATTGTATATTTTAACCTTATGATTCAACGTTGCAAATGTGGTTTCCAAACTACGTTTTTCTAAGAATTAAATTATATAATAAAATATACATATCATTGAATTGGTATAACACAAATTGTCAACGAAACTGCGACGGTTTAATTCTTAAATGTTTCACCTGTTCGTTGAATCATATCATTACTATTTTTAAATGTTTTATTCATTATTTATTGGAGGTGGTAATATTGTGGTAATAGGTTAAAAAATTTAAACATGTCGATTTATCTCGGGATCAATCAGTAAATGTAGGATAATATTTATATTATACTTCCTGTAAGAATGTCCTTCTATAGTAAAAGTGCTCTATTTTTGTATAGTTTTAAAAGAAATATATAGCGTTAACTGCACTATGCGAAAATAGTTGGCCTTGCTGTTGCAACAGACTTTTCATTTTTATCGTCTAAACATCAACCCAACAATGTTAGATCTGTAAATTCGCCGTGATTCGAACTCATGCTACTGAGATATCGTGACACCAAAATCGCCTGCACTGTAGCCGTCCCGCTAGACCACACGACCACCTGGGCTTCATAAAAATGAAGTTTTTGGTGGCCGGGTGTTACCTTTCCACGTCAGTTTTAATCTAGCGTCATACTACAGTACATGATACATAAGACATGGAGACAGCTACATTATCTATAGTACATGATCCTACAAATTAATGTAAGATACAGTCACAGAAAATAATTATTTTTATAAGTACGTCTGAGCCAGTGACAACTCTACAAAAGATTTATCCATCGGATCACCAGCAGTGAGAGTGATACATGGCTGTGTACATTATGTATATACAACTCGTCTAAACATCAACCCAACAATGTTCTTCACTAGCTGGTATTCAAACCCATGCTACTGAGGTATCGTGACACCAAATCGCCTGCACTGTAGCCGTCCCGCTAGACAACACGACCACCTTGGCTTCATAAAAATGAAGCTTTCGGTGGCCGGGTGTTACCTTACAATATTAGGTTACCTTACAATATTAGGTCAATTTCAGGAAAATATAAACTTTTTTGTATAAGGCTGAGAAACTGGAGAAGGGCGAGGTTCTACCAAGCCCTTCCCCAGTTTTGCGCCGAGTACAAAAAAGTTTATATTTTTAAGACAATATTGACCTAATATTGTTTTTATACTGCAACTTAAATTAATAAAATAATAGCTTTTTTAATCGTAACACAAATGTCAAACTCATGTTCATCCCTTAATGGACCTCTGATTGTGGAGAAAATGTTCCATGATGAAATTGACATTATACAAAATATAGCTATGTTACTATATCTAGGAAATAAACACAACTAGTTGCAGTATAAATACAGTTAAAAGGCTTAGTCATACAATTATAATTTATGTATGTAGGTGTATTCGGGATTTGATAACCTAGAAAGTGTTCGATTTCGAAAAATTAAATTTCATGAACCAGATCAATGATTAATGGTTGTAAAATATGTATAGTTTTTCACATGCGTGAAAATAGAACATATATCTTATGAATGAAATCAAACATAAGGTCGATAAATCGAAATATATTTATTTATTTTGCTTTCAACGGTATCTTTACTACATACGTTGAAGAAAAGTTTAAATCCATTCATCAAGATTAATATTCACTATCCCGTAACGACCGTGAGAAAATGACATCATCACTTCCGAATTCTATCAAACATTGAATGTAAATCTTTCTCAAATAGACGTCTTTTTCCCCATTTTAGACTACTTGAAACTTCCGAGAATACCCAGGGTCTACAGCATTGGACGTTGTTGTTTTAAATATGTTTGAAATTATATAGCTGCCGACTATTTGTAAACTTAATATTAGTGGCAACGAGTTGTAATTATAAATCAAGGGGATTACCAAATTATAATTATTAGAATTGGAAAGGAATTCTTCTGAAATAGTGTATAAAACTAAAAGATTTACCATAAAGTCCATCAGTTCATTTCTGGATAAACTTGAAACTGGACAAAGAATAAAAACAAAGTATAAGTCAAAATGAAACAAGTAGCAGCCCACTATATTGCTTCCTGAGGTACGCACATCGCCTTGTTGTAATGCAACAAAAATACAGTATTGGATATACTAAGCAAGTAGCCATCACATGAAGATTTGGGATAGGATCTGTACGTAGTACTCAGAATTATTGGTAAAACGTGCAAAGAGACACAAAAAATAGGAATAGACAACACAAGCAAATAGAATTGGAATAACATTATTTTTCACCGGTCACTCGTTTATTATGACTTTAACAAAATTTGTTTATATAGCTTTTTTAAATAAATGTAGAGCTCTTTAGTAATATTTCTTTAGTAAGCCTTTTCAAATTCTTCTTTTCCATAAATGTGCCCTTCAAAGTAATGAATAGACATCCCTGTCAATGATAACAAAAACAAAAAAGTGTGTTTGTTTTAAAGGGCAAGAAAAGAATAGGAGACCCTTGTAAGATTGGTTTACTTGATTGGTCTCATTCTGAAAGCTTGAAACAAGAACAGGAACGGATAATTGAATGTTCATCAGTTATTCATAATAATAGTTAATATACATGAAAAATCAATAAATAAGGATCAGGTATAAGTCAAAGATAACTCATATACATGTATTTTTTAACTATTATTATTGATAAACAGATATATATATATATTTGTTTATTAGAATATTATGCTTGTTTTATTGGACATGGTGGCTCATAAAATCGGAGTTTCAAAGGTCTTCTGATGCCATTTACCTTGAAAAAATGATTTACAACGAGACTGTTTACCATCAAACGCAGGAGAAATCATTCATGGTAGAATTTACAGAAATGGATAAGACAATAGATAGTATATTTTGCAAAATTCAAGCAGATTGGACACTTAGAAGGCAAAAAGGCTTTACATTTGAGGTGTTTAAGATTGTTGATAGCCTGAAGGATTCGATATGTGACTTGACTCTTTCAACTGAATCAGTTATCCATATGATAAGTGAAAAATTATACGTACCCAACAACATCGGATAGTAAGAAGGACATTTAGATGACCGTCGCATTGTATAAAATGAAACAAATTATGCACATTTTAGATGTTATAAGCAATGTCTGCAATCAAAACCGTATGTATATCTAAACATTTTTAAACACACAAGGCGTGTTATGGCTCTGTTTTGCACAAGGGCTCTAGCGCCACCGCAAAAAACTTGCAGATACTGAAGGAGCTTAAACCCTTAGAAGACAGATTTTGTATGTGTAGGTTAGAAACTAAAAAACATTTTCTTATAAAATGTTCGCTTTATGACGATATTCGATATAATCTGTTTTATGAATGTTCCTAATTTATTCATGATTTTTATGGCATAAATGAAGATAGTAAATTCGTGGAAATTATGGACCGACATTATCTGCAATATTTACTATGCATTTCTAAAATAAATGATTCTGGCGAAGAACATTATTTTACAGTTGTTTATAAAACTTGTATTAGCCTGAGATTTTTAGCAGTATAACTTATCGAAAATTAGAAAAAGTATGAATTAGACAATTTTAAAAATAAATGAATAACAGTAATATGAATATATATATATATATATTGATTAGTAAATTTTAATGGTCAATTTGAAGACACTTGCATGTTTTGAAGTGATCCATTGAAATGTTTATAGAATGTTAACAGTTTTATAGTGTTTCATACGTATGGATAAATATTAAAAATGTTATGTTTATATATTTATGTTATGTTGCTTTTGAATGTCAATCAATATGTTAAACTTGTATTAACTATTTAATTACTTACTTACTTTATCGCAAATGAGCAATAAGCTAACAATGTTCTTACACTATTAAATTAATAGACTATATTCTCAAAACTATGGTGACCGGTCAGGGTCATTTCGCGTTTTCGCGTTTTCACCCTTCATATTCTATAGGGCGAAAACGCGAAATCGCGAGTTTGAAAACGCAAAAACGCGAAGTCAAAAACGCGAAAAGGCGAAATATTTTTTTTTCCGATTTCGCGTTTTCGAAGGGCGAAAACGCGAAAACGCGAAAACGCAAAATGGCCTTTACCGGCCACCATACATAACTGACTTTTGATTCCGGATTATATATGTTTTTGACATGTTATACACTCTGTGATGGGACATCCTGGTTCTCTGTCATTTAAAAGGAACGGAGAGTTTACTATTCACTTTAATAAAAAGTTCAGGTCAATGATTTTTGTCATTGTACATGTAGATTATATTAATCCGTAAAATATATATATTTTACTTTAGATAAGTATATATATCTTTATTGATAAGCTTATTCATGTCTGTATGAGGTCTTTATTTTTGTAAATAAAAGTTTAAATTCTTTTCTGTGTTTGTTATGTTCTGTTACTTTTCATCGCCTCTATGAAATAAAAAAACTGATGCTTAATTGCATTCTATTATTGCTCATTTGACTTCTTTATATTAGAAGACAAAAATTCTTAAAGTATAAAGTATTTGATAAAGCATGTATTTGAAGGTATGTTTCATAGTACCATAAGACTTTACACATATAATTAAAACTAGAATGACCTAAATTGACTATATAGCTAGCACACAAATTTGGTTTCAGTCAAATCTGATGTCATTAGATTGTTTAATAGACGTATTTAAACTTGAATGCAAATTTGTCCGTTATAACGTAAAAACATACATGTTCCAGTAAAACTTGACACCAATTTTAAAATTTAACGTCACAATTCAAAGGTAATTGTTGCTTGACGTCTAAAGGTTATTCGGAGCTGATCTAATGTCATTTGGAGACAAAATTCAGCTATTCCAAAAGCGCAGATTCGTTTATTGTCTTCACATATAGCATAGGTCTCTTAATTATCCAAGTTAATTAGAAAATGCTAGACATATTGATGCTTTTGATTGAACAAATAGTGGTTTGTAATTTGAATCAGATACTGCCAATCAACGCTTCAGTACAGTTATTTACAATTATATCAAACATTTCATTTTGTATATAATTTTCTTGGCGTTCTGATATAGGAATTAAAATAATAACAAGTCATATGATTGCCAATGAGACAATTTTTTACAGAGTTCAAATGATATGGATATAAGCAATTATAGGTCAGTGTGTTTAATTGGTTTAAATAATCAATATAAAACGAATGTTTGCACAATATGTATAACAAGTGAGAGGTTTAGCTAGCAATTAAACCAGGTGTAATTCGCCGTTTTTCTACATAAAAAATGTCTCTACCAAGTCACGAATATGACAGTTGTTGTCCATTCGTTTGAAGTGTTTGAGCATTTGATTTGCCGTTTCATTAGGGACTTTCCGTTTGGAAATTGTCTCGGAGTTCGGTATTTTTGTTGACATCGCAACTCAAATGACATTGTAAACATATCGATGTATAATAACTACGGGTAATCTGTTATTGAAACGAAGTTAATGTCCATTTAACTTTTTAAACGATTTGTTGCACCTAAAATCGTAACTGTCGATAAAAACAGTCGCTTTAATCTTGTGTAAATTTTATAGATTGCTTCTTCATACCGAGTCTGTTGTGTGAATTTAGGTTGTATATAACCTTGAATCAAATCATATATTTTTTTTTAAAAATGTGATATAGAATGTTATCTCGGAAGTGTTCCGCTGTAATCTGAATGTAGATATTTAGCTTCATAATTTGGTATCAGTTTCAAGTCAATAAGCATTTTGACATTAGAAGTGGTTCAATGTAAAAAGAAAGATAATTTCCCGTTTTCAGATTATAAAAAAAGTACTGTAACCTTTATTTTGTGGAATCGGTGTAAGTAAGCCATCTTCTGTGCTGTGTATGTAAATTCTTCTTTTTTTTTGGGGGGGGGGCAAATCTCGACGATTCTGTAATCTTTGAAGCTGGATTGTTGTTTTGCTAACATAACAGCAGTTGTTCGCCATGAAGTCTCTGTGGAAAATGATAAACTTAAATTTTAAACGGAATATTCAAGGCACAATTTGTCCTTCCTTTGCTTTCGTGGATTATTGGGGCTAGTTTTTAAGATTATCATAATCAACTCATTACCATGTAATATTTACATCGTGCTTAAAATATCATTGAAATTATTTGGAATATGACCAATACACAACTGTGATTTAACGCAATCAATGCACTTTAAAACAGAGGTCAGGGTGTTATCATAAGCAAGAATGTCATCATATGATAACGGCTTATATTAGATTGTACCACAGTACTCTTTTACTTCACACAAAATACTCGAATCGGCATATATTTGATCTACGAACACAATCATTGACTATGATCTTGTAGAAAGATATGGTACAAGTATGATAAAGTATTTGAAAAATATCAAACAAAAAATTAAATTGAGGATCAACAAGAAAGCACAACAACATGACCAGTAATTCCCAGTATTGAAAACTATCCCAGAAATGATTGTGCATTCTCGCGTGTATTTTCGAAAAACTGTATGTTTGCAATTACAACAAAACAGCAATCATCAAAATATATTTATTATCATCATTTCTCACAAATATATCCACTACTCCATGCAGGATGGTCACAGGGTACATCGTGAAGGATATATCTTTCTCGAGAATAAAACATCATACAGTCTTGTGGTAATGTATTTGATCCATCGGGTTGTCTAGTACCGAAAGCTTTGTATGTCATCTTGTTCATTTTACCGTTCTGGATCCATCTCCAGTCTCCACCAGGGACGTATCTGTTTATGTTGCGCCCACCGATAAAGAAGTGTAAACCTTTAATAAATACCCACGTGATCATTTCATAATCTTACATTGCTATGATGAATTGAATTCTCAGTTAGATATATAGACTTTACGTGAATTTTAAAATCATTATTCACCAATATTGACATGAGCATGGAATAAGACCAAGGTACCAGTATTATTTATTTTAGGTATTTTTGACATACAGCTTTACAATGGTTTCGGTACTTATAAATCTTCGGATTTCGAATGTTTGGCTTTGAGCGTTCCTCATGAAGGTTAATCCAGAAAAGCGCTTCGGAAGCAAGAAATTATTAAACGTGTTGTTTTCAAATTTTTTAATACGCCAGACGCGCGTGACGCTCCGATCAAAATAGTTATAAAGCCAAACAAGGACGAAGTTGAAGAGCATTGTGGACCAATATTCCTAAAAGTTGTGCTAAATGCGTCTAAGGTAATCTATTCCTGGGATAAGAAAATTCTTTAGTTTTTAACAGCAAATTTATAAAAATTATCATATAATTGATATTCATGTCAACACCGAAGTGCTGAATACTGGGCTGATGATATCCTCGGGGACGAAACGTCCATCAGCACTGGCATCGACCCAGTGGTGTAGATAGTTATCAACCAAAGGTACCAGTACTATAATTTAATACGCCAGACGCGCGTTTCGTCTACATAAGACTAACAAGTGACCGATTATCTGTTTATTTCTTAACCTATTTGACGTCGGGCATGGCTAATACATAAATATACATATTATTTGTTTAGCTTAAACTCGAATTAGATAAAACATTAATTGAACAGTGATGTTTGATAGAAAATTCTTCAAGTGGTGAGAACAACAGCATGTCTTTACTTGTAATCAGATAATGAACTTTCGTTTTATTTTTTTAGCCACACTATACATTGTTTGCTTCTTTCTAAAGAAACCAAGAATACGTTGCACATTTATTTGTATACAAAGCGGAATGCAATAAATAAAACAATACAAATGTCCAAGGTAAGGGACAGGCTTGAACCCTCATATACATGTATAGTCCTGTCAAATTCTGAATGGGTCTGTTTGAAGTCAACATTCTGTCACTCATTGGTTGGGGTTAGTTTTTGTTTGTCATATTTGTTTTTCGAATATTGATCTAGTATAAGTCAGGCGGTATATTATTCTTGTTTTCGATTGTGTCACAATTTGTCACACTTAAAGTCATTTAATGGCATTTATTTTGCTCATTGTTGAATGCCGTTTGGTTAACTACAAATGCAATCATCCCACATCTCCTTAGTCTTATAATGGAACAAAAACATTATAACTTTAATGAGGAATATACCTGTTTTCATCTGCTGCAGTTCATATTTAATCAACATGGCTTCCTCAAGAGTCTCAAGATTGGCAAGGTATGCACCGCGCCGCAAACACAATGCCTAGTAAAAAGATAAAGTTAAATTTTGTTATGTGCAGAATTGATAACAATTTCAAAATTAATACAAAATGAAACGGATTTGTAGTGTCTCTTGAAGATATTTTTATAACGTAATGATCATTCAAATGAAATTGAGATTATTTTATTAAATCCATTAATTTTACTGAATATTTGTATAGAAAACATATGCTTTTGAAAAAAATACTTCCGATCATGAGAGCAGAATTGTATTTGTCCCTTTGATTACAATTTAAAGTAGATGTTTTTAGTTTCTGAATCGATTGGATCCTGTGTCATTTACGCATACTCTTAAAATCGTTCATTTATATTCATATTTATCAAAAACACGTGTCCAAACCATAAGTCTACCTAATGAGTCGCAATTAGTCTACAATTTGGAATACATTTCAAAATATGCATTTTGATTCTTATTTCTTTGATGAGCATCATGATTGCCATAATTTGTTCCAGTTCGAAAGAGTTTACACATCAATTAAATGCCTTTTTATCACATTTTATACTATAAATTAAAGTACTGAAAAAAAGTAAAATAACAAAAATATCGAACTCAAAAATTTACAACGGAAAATTCCTTCAACAAATGACAAAATCACCAAATACAAAATATGAGAGACCTCATTTGTCTGAAATAATATAAATGTATCGTAACAATTTGAGTTAACGACAAGTCTTCAGTATACGCTTAGACAGTCACACATGCGAACAGTTTGAAGCCTCAATACATCATTTCATTAATATTTAAACACTATCTAATAACTTACAAATGCTTTATCTGGAGTCGCTTTCTCCTTGCTTATGAAGTAACAGTTATCTCCTATAGTCCGAAATGGGTACCTGCATTCGTCTGGAAAAATGACTTTCAAGACTAGATTAACATACATAACAAATACCAGTTCACAATTATATCTATATATTTGGTTTATCTTAATGATTTACGATTCTTTCAAATAGGTATAGGAAGATGTGGTATGAGTGCCAATGAGACAACTCTCTATCCAAATAACAATTCATAAAAGTAAACCATTAAAGGTCAAGGTACGGCCTTCCACACGGAGCCTTGGCTCACACAGAACAGCAAGCTATAAAGGGCCGCTGAATTACAAGTGTAAAACCATTCAAACGGGAAAACCAACAAATGTTTACTTTGTATGAAAATAACCTAAAGATGATTAGTTATAAGCTCTTTTCATCTAATAAATCAACAAGTCTATTGTTCGTATACTACGCCAAATTTGGATTGAAAAAAATATGTTTCGAAGTTACTGATGCTATTAACTAACAAACATAAGAAGTTTTGTAAATGTTAGGGAGTTCGCGATCCAGTTAACGCATAAATAACCTCTAAAAACCTTTTCAAAACCCTAGGATTCCATGTTTCCATATGTTACGAAAGTAGTTTCGGCAACATGCTCTTTCGAAAAGATAACATAGGGAAAAAACACTGTTATAAACTGATCAAATTCAGGCATTTTATTTATGTAATCAAGTATAAAAATTAAATGGTTATGTTGAAAAATCGCAAATGTGTTCATATGAAATAGTTATTGACATTATATTCATATAAGGGATGTCAACGATTACTTCAGAACTCGAGTATTGCTCGGTAAACCTAGAACCGATTATTCAATGGATATTCGACGTATCCTGTTTGTTTGTTAGAATGTTGTTGACTTTTTAAAGAAAAAAATATTTTTTTTAAGAGCGCCTCCGGGGAAATTTCCATATTAATCAAAATTAGAATACGTTTCGAATGTTTGCGTTTAATTGTCATTTGAAATCCCACATGCGCTATGAACAAAAGCACCTTTCCAAGGCCTACACTTTAAGATAAAATCGTGTCTTAGTCATGCTACCACCTCTGTTCCACCAGAGCAAATATGTTCTTTTCTTATTTTATTTAGGATTGTTAGTTACGTAACAAAGTTGATAAATTGACTCGCCCCAGAAAAAGTAGTCAAAATGATATTTCTAAATAAGAATAGATTCGTTGCACCATTTGTCGACCCTCAAAGAATGCTTATAGTTCTTATCATCACCCCTTTGTTGATCATAAATGTTTCTTTACGATTCCCAAATACTGTTGTTTTAGTAATCAATTTTCTATAGATATTTATTGATTAATTGATTATATGATTGTCTTATAACGTAGTTAGTACATGAAGTAAATAAACTATTATATATGGTATAAAATTCCTGGGACTATAATCTAGTCATAGGTATTAATGTTGATGGTTTTACGTCCATAAGACAACACCCCAGAATCCGTAAATTTTGTGTTTCTATTTTGTATATGTTTTTTTTTCCGAGCTTGGTACTCGAGTATCGCTCGGTAAATAATACGAGTACTCGATTAATAAATCTTCATCGAGTTGACATCAGTAATTTTTATCATGTAACTATCAATAGTTAAAAAGATGAAACAGTAAATTAATATCGAATAATATAGATGTAAAATTATTATTGACATTTGATCAATACTTTAAGAACTCAACATGTGCATGTGCAAATTCAGTTATAGTTTTCTGACAAACAATCATGATACTAAAAAAATATTGAAGTAAAGATCGATAAAAATGTCGTTCATATCAAAGATTTTCTGAATCATAGTTTCAGAAAAGAACCTTTCATATAGTTTACTATATTTTTCAATAGGGTTTCAAAATAAGCAGAAGATGTTCTGATTTTTCAAACAGAAATTTCATAATGAAGGGTAAGTTTGTTGAAATGTTGAAATTTATATAGTTGTAAAACGGAAAGTGTGACGGTCAAAAGATTATTGGAAATGAAAATGTAATCCTAAAAAAAGTGGAACTGTAGAACTCTGTAGAAAAATGGATCTGTTTTGTCATCGCTTGCATGTGTGGAAATATTGCGACTGATGGCTTTCCATATTTCATACATTGAAGAAAACAAAATATGTCAATATGCTTTTAAAGTCAGAGTATGCAAAGAAGGATAACAGGATGTATTAAAAAATAAGGTTTGTTCACCAGACCTCATCAACCAACAACCGACTAACAGTTCGAAATGATCCCAGATTAGTTACTGTTAAAGGAGCACTAGCTACGAGATATATAAAAAATCTAAAGCTTGATTTTTTTCTGTTCAAACAATAATAAAAGCGAAATAGTGAAATAACAATTCGCTTTTTGCAGCCAAAAAGGTTCAATTTTGTCAAATTACGCTAAGAAACATTGATAATTAGTTATTCACTTGCAAGTGAATGAGTCGACCTCTTTAAATCCGTATTCATGTGAACTTCAATTTAACCCCTAGTTAGAGATTGACAACGCCTGCATTGTACGTGTACTGGTTATTTAAAGAAAAAGAATGTCAACAATGAAAGTGAAACTACGGTAGATCATTTGATTACTAATTTGATGCACATAAAATCATTCATATACGGTTAAAAACAATGAGAAACATCTATTCCTAATCTATAAAATAAAATCAAACAGATATATAAAAATCCAATTGCACGTGTTGGTTTAATCTATTCATATCTTTATTATGTTTACATCGCTTATATGGTCATTTGAGGTCAAATCGATAGTTAATTAGATGGCGTCTGGACTAAAATACACACGAAACGAACCTATATATTATCTACCCCATGCTCTGTAAACTGTTTATTTTAGATTTTTGATAGTTTTGGATAAATGTTTTACATTGTTATAAATCAAATATGAGAATTTGAGTCAAATCGGTGACCATGAGATTGACAGCTAGTGCCCCTTTAACATGAACCCATATCAGTGAGTTGAACTATCTAACGACATTGGATGGGACCAACACATCAAGGGCAACACCAAATCCAACCAAGTACAATAATTCATGAGGCGCAACACCGGGAAGTGTCTACATACATCAAAGCACGTACACATATACACATTGTAAGTGTATCCACATTTTGAGTAAATATTTGCAGAATGGGATCACAACGAAAACACTACTTTAAATCCTTGAAATATTATAAAGCCGATCGAGCTACACACTCTGCCATCTCAGCATAATGACGAGAACCAGAAGCAGTTACGAACCTTGAATAAACCTAGGGTGACAGACACTTAAACCAAGGCGACAAAAACCAGAGGATTAACAGTATTTATAACGCAAACCTTAAAAGCAGTTCTAATCAGACTAATCATGTTGAAGATGATCACTGACATGCAATGCATTTCCATTTACCAGCGATTAAACAATGTCAGTTTGTCAATTGTTTAAATGAGTAACTATATGCAGACCGCTAAAATAAATGTTACTTGCTTTTATCTTATTTTACTTTCACGTGTTACACTCATTGAGACCGACCTCCCAGGTTGTCATTTGCACAGCAGTATCGGCGTTATAGAATTTAGCTGTAAATCAACAGCATATATTTTTTTTTCACTAAGAAAATTGTCAGACGATTCTTTTCAGTCATTTTTTTTGTACATTCTTGAAATATAAGTAAAAGACGACTAAAGCTGAATCTATTTGGAACCCATTCATTATCGACCTAGCAGAATTTTTATTCTCTTTTTCTCTCCTGTAAACTACAAATTGAAATCAGAATTCTTCAACTTTGAAACTTCCGTTATTATCATATTTGTCTCTGTTCAGACATCTTTAATCTCTTTATTCAATCAATTCAAACGAAACCTGACCATTTTATAGTAAAAGACGATCAACGAGGATGGACAGTGATTGTTAAGATAATTTTCAAGCAATCGTGTGTTTTGAACAGCTATACCAGTTAATTCGGTTTGCTTCTTTCGCATTACGACATATTTAAATGACAGAATACTGTCAACATAAATAATTGACTGCCATGTGGAAAATAAAAAGAAACCAATTTAAGAAGTACTCAGAAATAAAAATTCAAAAAAATCCCTAATATTAGAGACAATATATTGACTTAATTTCCTATATAGTATTCACTTGTAAAATAATACTTCTTAGCATTAACGTATGTAACATACCAGAATGGCCTTCTGCATGGGTCCTCGCAATCAAGACGTCACCGTACAGGACAAATAAACTAAGCGCAACAGCAAAAATACTTAGCATGTTTAGTTGAATGAAGAATGGAGAGCCACGAAACAGTACATTGATTTATATAGAAATGAGCTTAAATTTCATTTAATGGTGGCAACACATGTTTCCATTTTTTTCACAGTATCAGTGTCAAATGTGAAACATTTGATACATATTACAACGAGTTTAAAATGCTAGTGAAATTCACGTGACTTTAAACATGATCAAGGTCAGTACGTGCAGCTGTGTTATTCTAATTTATTTGCTTTGTGTTTGAACAAGTTGCTAAAGCCCTTAATGAAGAGAAAACAACTAAAGCTTTCGCCTATTAGGTACTAGAATAAATTTTTGACAGAAAATCTCGTTAAATCTAACATTGAACTGGAAGCCAGTAACGTAATTGTAATCTCTGAAAGTTTTTTTTTTTTTTTTCATTTTAAACGCAGAATGGATGTTTATAGCTTTTAGATATCATGATCACCCCACCCCCCTTTTTTTTTATTCCAATAATTAACGTAAGAAATGATTAAGAATTGTGAAAATGATATTATTAGACCAAACCATTTTATCACATCTAACAGCCTCTTTTAATTGAATGTGACCTACCGAATTTTACTTTTCATCTTAATTGTTCAACAGAACGAAGGCTTCCACATGTGGAACAGGATAAATTATCCTTCTAGGGTACATGTGATCACCCCTGTTTCAAGTTAGGTTCTTGTTGCTCAGTCCTAATTAATTGCTAGATTGTGCTTTAAATTTTATTGTTTGTCGTAAGTCATTTTAGATTTGTTTCTATGTTGTTTGCCATGACGTTGTCATGCAGTTTATTTTCGCCTTATGAGTTCGAATATTTCTTTCGTATCTTTCGCTTCTCTTTTACTGACTAGTGACCAACATATATTAGACTTTTTTCATCCATGCATAAATATGCATCAGTATATTTTCGATAAATACATTAAATTGGAGCTACAACTCAACTTACCTTCATATAATAATAACAATTAATAGTTTGAACACAGAGCAAGTGGTCTCTTCCTATACAAAGGTATACACAGACAAGCCTCTGGTATGGATCAATACTTAGGGATGTCAGGTATATCAATTGGGTTCAGTTTAACGAAGGTAATATAATATGTGTAGAAATATATATGTCAAATGGTCATAAATACTTATTTTGTTGCTAAGATGATGTCTGAATAAACAGTGTACTGATCATTTTTATGTATTACTAATTAACATGTAATTACCGCAACCCAGTACGTGATTTGTAAATACTGTATCTGTTGTTACACCTTCTCCGAGTTTAAATTGTTAACTACTTTTATTTCTGCTTAAGATCATAAGCATGGAACATTTTGAAGAAGAAAAATGTTTGGATGATTGCTTAATATATCATGATTAGAATTTAAGGTATTTCTGAATGAATATCTATCGTTAAATTGATTGATTTTATTTGAATTCAAGTATTGTTTCAGGATGGTGCCTATCAACAAAAAACTCAAAAACAAACAGCAAAATAACTTGTTTTTCTGTTAACTCCAAGAACATGTTTCATAAATTAAGTGTGTGATTTTTCAGTTAGTCTTTTAAAAAAACTTTTTTCTTAAATGTAATCATTCTTCTTCTTTACATGTAGCTGAACTAATTGAATTTGTGTTCATTTAATCATGGGTTGGGCATTTATATTCGAGTATTTCATCCCGAGTAATAGCGGGTGATCTACGTTTGCCATGCATTATTTTGATAGTAATAGGACACATACAGTAACTTTCGCAACTGTGAAAGCCCCATAAATTCGATATTTTTTAGCAGGTTTGTTTAACCTCACAAACTTAAAAAAAGAATGTTCTTTATTGTGTGCATGGATATTGTTCTGATTGCTAAACATTAAATAATAAATAACGAATAACTATTACATAACCTGTTTGAAAACAAACACTTATCTTAATACCAATTAATGATAAAAGCATGTGACTTCATTTGATAGTCACGTGCATTTAGTTTCAAGATGGTGAGTAACGAACACGAATCGGTGTAGGTTAAATTGAATTATTCCATGGAAATAGAGTGTCATATCGTATACAACATCAACATTGATTTATAACAATCTGTCGGAATGCAATTATTCTAATGCATCAGTGGTTCTGATCGGATGACAACAAGCGTACATTTTTCTGTCTTATTGTTTGTGGCTAGAGGAAGCCGACAGTTTGAATTCTTTAATGTATTGACATATTATTTCTTAAAAAACAAATAAAAATAAATTATTTTTTTCACCTGAAAATGTTCTTTTTATCTAATTTTATTACTTTCTAAGGCGAACACAATTAGGAAACCTGAAAACGCAAAGTGTTTACATTTAAATATGGAAGCATACATATCACTTCTTCCTGCTTTTTCAAAAGACGATAATATAATTTTGCAGACTTTTCGTTTGATGAATTATACACCAAATTTATCGATGAAATAGATTGCTTTGTTTGTTTTGTTATAGAGATAAATGTATTGCATTTGAAGCTTCGTCCATGTAAAACGTTTTAATCAGTTGTAGCATAAATATAACCACAGATCAAACCATTTTTGTCAAATTTAATTAATATATTGATAGTGTTTACATTGAGAGCATTTTTTCATGTTTTTCTTGCTTTTCCGAATCATGAAAATCATATAATCTATGTTTACAGCGATGATAAAAGAAATCTTCCCGATAAAGACCATTGTATATAAAATATGATAGTAAAAGAGTATACAACATGCACATTGCAATGCATGGCATAATATCTTGTCGCAATAAATTGTAATGAAAGTTTATAATCCAGAAAGTTGGTCGCACGATCCAAATAACAAACATCATAAACATTAAGATATATCGCTGTAACCTAATTGTACTGTCACACGTGACACACATCTGGTGATGCACACCTGAAATGCAAATTTTGAAAATGAGTAAAGAGATAGAGCTGATGTAGATTATGTATACACTGCTGACATTTAAAACAACATTTTCATAAATACTATCATCGCATACATTTTATAGGTTACATGTAATATGGGACAAAGAATTTATTTATTGATTGTTTGCTGTTGCTTTAGAAATATTTGATACATTTCTGTTCACCCCACCATTTTTTCTTAAAATGTCCAGTACCAAGTCAGGAACATGGCAATTGTTATCTTATGCCTCGTTTCTTAGTGTCGTTATGGTTTTTTGTTGCACTTCAGTGTTTCTGTTGCTTCGTTGTTTTCCTCTTATAGTTGATGTGTTTACCTCAGTTTTAGTCGGTAACCAAGATATGTTTTCTCTCAATCGATCTGTGACTTTCAAACAGCGGTATACTACTGTTGCCTTTATCTGATCTATTCAAGCATGCTTTGTCGTTTGGATTGTCTTCATTGTTGAAGGTCTTACGGTAACCTGTATACGTAGTTGTTAACATTTTATTTCTAGGGAAAGTTTTTCATTGTTAGTATTATTACATTTCTTATTATATATTCCATAAATGGATAAAAGAAGATGTGGTATGAGTGCCAATGAGACTACTCTCCATCCAAGTCACAATTTATAAAAGTAAACCATTATAGATCAAAGTACAACCATTGTAGGTCACAGTATAAAGTATATTTTAATAGCTCAGTAATTTTCTGTTAACAGGACCCATAACTCTATCATTTGTACACCTAAGATGTATCCCAATCACATAATCGAGATAATTAAAAACAAAAGAGGTGTTGCTCACCTTCATCTTAAATAATAGTTACATTTTGCTTAAAATTATCGTGAAAGTGCAATAACTCTATACATACTTAAATGACTATTTCAAGACTATTGACATGTTTTCAGATCTTGTCCTGCTGTTAATTTGTGCTTTTTAAAGCTTTTATTTAAATGTGTGTTTATTTTTTAAGAGCTAAGGCAAAATTAATAAGAAAGTGGCAAAACAAAAAAACTTCAATAAATAATCGACTTAATATTTCACCAATGATGACTCTCTTGTAGATGATGTATTGCTGGTCACTACTTATGGTTTCGAGCTATCTGTTATAGTTTTTATAATATGAGGCACAAATGCAGACCATTCACTTTGGTAAAAATTCGTCATTGGAGAGCAATAACTCCAATAAGGAGTAAGCTGGCAATTTCGGCCATGTCAATCAAATTTTAGATCTCGTCTTTCTCATCATTTGTCCAATTAAAAAAATCTGTGTTTTAATTATTGTTTAGAAATAAAAGACAAAAATGAAAACAAATATAGAATTTGACATTTAAGGGCAATAACTCCTGTATAAAGTTTTTACGTAAATAGACAGCAAGTTAATCTAAACATTCAGAAAATTTCCGCTCCTATCAGTGTTTTCTCTAAATTTTTTTTCCGGTTTTCAATATAAACATTTTACCCCTTCGATCTATTTTAAGTTAGGCAAGCCATTTTGGGTAGCAAGCGGATACATTTTAAAAATAAATACTCGAATAATGATTGTGGCAAAGTTTGTTGGAATTTTCACAGGCAGTTTCAGAGGAGAAGATTTTTTTGGAGATATTTGACAAACACGAAACAACTAGGTAAAAATTACCTTTGAAGAGCAATTACTCCATTGAGGAGTAGTCTGACGATTTCAGCCATGTAATTTTATTTGTAGATCCTCTCCAGATATCTCTGTTTTCCTGGTTAAATTTTCTCTCTGTCTATTATAGTTTTCAAAATAAAAGACAAAATTGAAAAATGATCATAAAATATGATATTAAAGGGCAATAACTCCTATAAGGAATCGTCTGATAATTTTGACTTAAATCGACAGCAGGTAGATTTCAACATCCTACCCATTTGTCCTGCTGTTATTTTTTCTCTATTTATACCGGTTTTCATTATATTCGACAAAACGTTACCCCAGTGTTCTATTTCTAGACATGTTGCTCATTTTAATCGACAGACAGGGTTATGAACACATTTTAAAAACTTTATACCAAAATGTTAATTGTGACCAAATATGGTTAATTTTGACCAAGTTGGTTTACAGAACAAGATTTTTGTAAAGTTAGCGACGACGACAACGACCAACGATGGATGTCAAATGATGAGTAAAATTCACTTGAACCTTAAGACCAGATTTCCAAAATATTGTAAAGATTCAGTTCTTAATCAAAATCTTGTTAGAATTTCATGGTTTTTCCAAGGGCCAAAACATAGCAATAACAGTGAAAGTTGCGGTTTTGTTTGTTTGTTCGTTTAATGACCGTTTCTCAAAAATGTATTCATTTCCGGTTGATATTTTGGCATTTTTGTCGAGCCTTTGACTTTAGTCGAAAAAGCGAGACTAAGCGATCCTACATTCCGTCGTCGTCGGCGTCGTCGTCGGCGGCGTCCACAAATATTCACTCTGTGGGTAAAGTTTTTGAAATTTTAATAACTTTCTTAAACTATACTGAATTTCTACCAAACTTGGACAGAAGCTTGTTTATGATCATAAGAAAGTATCCAGAAGTAAATTTTGTAAAAATAAAATTCCATTTTTTCCGTATTTTACTTATAAATGGACTTAGTTTTTCTGCGAGGAAACATTACATTCACTCTGTGGTTAAAGTTTTTAAAATTTTAATAACTTTCATAAACTATCCTTGATTTGTACCAAACTTGGACAGAAGCTTGTTTATGATCATAAGATAGTATCAAAAAGAAAATTTTGTAAAAATAAATCTCCACTTTTCCGTATTTTACTTATAAATGGACTTAGTTTTTCTTCCAGTTAACATTAGTCATTACATACAGTCTGCAGTTAAAGTTTATAAAACATTTATTAGATTCATAAACTATCCTGGATTTTTTACCAAACTTGGAAGCTTCTTTCGATCAAAAGACAGTATCGAGAGGGAAATTTTTATTGATGTTTTTCCTCATTTTTGTTGAGTCTGCGATTAACAGCAAAAGTAGGCGAGACACTGGGTTCCGTGGAACCCTTACGAATTTTTCTAAAACTCGATATATGTCTTAACATACAATTGTAGTATGCTGATCTTCAGTTATATTTTTCATGAAGTTTCTGTCTTATTAATAACTACTCGCAGCTCAATAGCAGAAGTTTAAAATTCCAAATATTGCAATAATATCTAGAAACATTTCAAATTTTAACAAAATACATCAATTTACCTTGTTGCCCGCGACTGAACACACTTTCCTTTCTATTCCAGAGCAGGATCATCGTAAAAGGAGCAAGCATAAAAACATATTCATTAATACAATACCGGAATGAATTGTAGCATTGCAACACAGATATTGTGAACATATTTTCAAATATTCCACATTTGCTTTTCAAAACGCTATTATTAAAAGCATTGGAAGTGCCTTTTAACGTAACGTTACCGTGTGAGCAATGGTTATTGAAGCTGCGAACAACCCAAGTTCCAAAAACTAATAACACGAACTTAAAAATGTAAACTGCAAATGCAAATGATATTTTCCTCAATTCTTTGGTGCAGATCACGGCGAATGTAAATGAGAAACATGCCACGGGAAATGTATAAACATCAAATCCGAAATCACTTATTCCATGTATATGATATGTTGATTTCAGCCAGATCATTGATGCAAAGCTATGGTGAAAAAATCCGATAAACATAGCAAAGAACAAACTGTTTGAACTTATATAGTCATACTTAAAGAATTTCGATAGATATGCGATAATTATCAGCATCCCTAAACCCACAGACAAAACAACGCAGGCTAATTGAAAATATTCATTGAATATTTTAAAAGAGTTGATTGTAGGAATGTTGAACATCTTTCACCGCTGCTTTCCTTTTTTTCTTTCCTTATCTTTGAAGTGACGAACTGTTCTATTGGTTCTATAATCAATGTAAAAATTTAAAAATATTAATTGATAGCAATTGTAAAAATACCCAAACATTTGACGAATATATTTGAATAACCGCGACACCAATCAGTTTGTTTTATTAAAAAATTATCTTCCGAGCGAACGTAGTTGTAAAATTGAGAATGGAAATGGGGAATGTGTCAAAGAGACAACAACCCGACCATATAGCAGACAACATCAGAAGGTCACCAACAGGTCTTCAATACAGCGAGAAATTCCCGCACCCGGAGGCGTCCTTCAGTTGGCCCCTAAACAAATACATATTGTGCATAGGACTGGAGAATAAACCAAATGTTTCGGGAGATCTAACTTCTCATTGCATAGGACCGGAGAACAAACCAAATGTTCCGGGAGATCTAACTTCTCCTTGCATAGGACCGGAGAACAAACCAAATGTTTAGGGAGATCTAACTTCTCATTGCATAGGACCGGAGAACAGACCGAATGTTTAGGGAGATCAAACTTTTCATTGCATAGGACCGGAGAACAAACCAAATGTTTAGGGAGATCTAAATTTTCATTGCATAGAACCAGAGATCAAACCAAATGATTCGGGAGATCTAACTTATCATTGCATAGGACCGGAGAACAAACCAAATGTTTCGGGAGATCTAACTTTTCATTGCATAGGACCGGAGAACAAACCAAATGTTTACGGAGATCTACTTCTCATTGCATAGGACCGGAGAACAAACCAAATGTTTAGGGAGATCTAACTTCTCATTGCATAGGACCGGAAAACAAACCAAATGTTTATGGAGATCTAACTTCTCATTGCATAGGACCGGAGAACAAACCAAATGATTCGGGAGATCTAACTTCTCATTGCATAGGACCGGAGAACAAACCAAATGTTTCGGGAGATCTAACTTTTCATTGCATAGGACCGGAAAACAAACCAAATGTTTACGGAGATCTACTTCTCATTGCATAGGACCGGAGAACAAACCAAATGTTTAGGGAGATCTAACTTCTCATAGCATAGGACCGGAAAACAAACCAAATGTTTAGGGAGATCTAACTTTTCATTGCATAGGACCGGTGAACAAACCAAATGTTTAGGGAGATCTAACTTTTCATTGCATAGGACCGGAGAACAAACCAAATGTTTAGGGAGATCTATCTTTTCATTGCATAGGACCGGAGAACAAACCAAATGTTTCGGGAGATCTAACTTTTCATTGCATAGGACCGGAGAACAAACCAAATGTTTAGGGAGATCTAACTTTACATTGCATAGGACCGGAGAACAAACCAAATGTTTAGGGAGATCTAACTTTTCATTGCATAGGACCGGAGAACAAACGAAATGTTTATGGAGGTCTAACTTCTCATTGCATAGGACCGGAGAACAAACCAAATGTTTAGGGAGATTTATCTTTTCATTGCAGAGGACCGGAGAACAAACCAAATGTTTAGGGAGATCTAACTTTTCATTGCATAGGACCGGAGAACAAACCAAATGTTTAGGGAGATCTATCTTTTCATTGCATAGGACCGGAGAACAAACCAAATGTTTAGGGATATCTAACTTTTCATTGCATAGGACCGGAGAACAAACCAAATGTTTAGGGAGATCTAACTTTACATTGCATAGGACCGGAGAACAAACCAAATGTTTAGGGAGATCTAACTTTTCATTGCATAGGACCGGAGAACAAACGAAATGTTTATGGAGGTCTAACTTCTCATTGCATAGGACCGGAGAACAAACCAAATGTTTAGGGAGATTTATCTTTTCATTGCAGAGGACCGGAGAACAAACCAAATGTTTAGGGAGATCTAACTTTTCATTGCATAGGACCGGAGAACAAACCAAATGTTTAGGGAGATCTATCTTTTCATTGCATAGGACCGGAGAACAAACCAAATGTTTCGGGAGATCTAACTTTTCATTGCATAGGACCGGAGAACAAACCAAATGTTTTGGGAGGTCTAACTTCTCATTGCATAGGACCGGAGAACAAACCAAATGTTTAGGGAGATCTAACTTCTCATTTCATAGATATTATACATGTATTAACTTTTGAAACAATGATTTATCTCTGGGATAGATAAATCATTTTTAAATACGGCGAAAACAGATGGCATTTTCTTTGGCAAAACATTGTTGAACGCGGAAAATCATGAACGGTTAATATAAAATTTTGAACAGCTAACGTGTGCCTATAAATAGTTTATCCAAATGAACTTCAATGACGTAGGTTTATGAACATTTTTGTTTATATTTTCCTTCCTTTTTCGATGTTTTTTTTTTTGGTGGAAATTTTATCATATATTTTAACTTGTAATAAGTAGCAACTTCCAAATTAGATAATGTATTTAGTTTTAAAACAAGGAGCAGTTACGTATCTTGTACAAGCACTTGTTTATACTAAACATTTATTGGCTGTCGATGAGGTTGATACTATCCGATTATTATATGGCATTTTTTATATCAGATGTATTATCAGCCCAAGAGCCAAAGACTCGAGGGCTGATATTGACCGAGGCTGATAATACATCTGATATAAAAAGTGACATGTTATGATCTTTTTATCATATACTTCAACAATAGAGAAAAATAACAGTTTAATATATTAATACTGTTTAGTAGTTCTCACGTAGAAGTTCAAAAGTGAAAAGTTACCGGACGTCGGACCCCAAATGTAGTACATCCGATATGAAATCTTTCTTACATATGCCTCAACAGAGGGAAAAACAGCAGCATGATACATTTTTATATTGACGATAAAAAAAAATCAACAAAACATAATGAACACTGTTTTGAAAAATTTGTAAAGTAATTTTCTAAATTATGCTGGAAACTATTAAAATTGCATTTAATACATTTATTTATATAAATGTTTATGATATTGTTCATGCATGATATGATTACTTTTTATCTCAAAATGTCGTTGATTTGAACTCATATCGAAAAGTATGCATTTTAGCACAGATATTAATAGTTATCAAAGGTACCAGGATTATAATTTAGTACGCCAGACGCGCGTTTCGTCTACATAAGACTCATCAGTGACGCTCATATCAAAATATTTATAAAGCCAAATAAGTACAAAACCTTATATTATTGACTATGAATAAATAATTTCAAAGGAGACATAAGTTAAAGTTAATCAAATTTTCACTATATATCAAAATAGAAAACCCTTTATGATGAAGCTTACGAATTATAATTGTCATAGAAATATCTATCTAACATACCGTTCTTTGTTCTTCTGTCTTGAAATAATTCTTTATCATATAACTTTACAAATCAATGTGTAAGTTCGAGTTGTAAATGGTCTATTAACTATGCAACAGATTGTTGAACATAAAAAACTAAAATTATTTTTATATTTCTTAAAAGCTATTTTAAGCTTGTGACATACTTATATAATTGAATATTCACAAAGAGTTTATCATTTATCAGCAAAAGGTAACCTTTTTTCATCTAAACCAAACAAAAGATAAGATACTAGTAGTACATGATTCATAGTGCTATACACAAACAGTGATACGGTGTCATTGTGTCGTTGTCGTTGTCAATATAATGAAATTGATGCGACTGTCATACAAGTGAGAGGTTAAGCTGGATATAAAACAAGGTTCAATCCACCATTTTCTTCAGAAGAAAATACCTGTACCATCCAGGAATATGACAGTTTTTGTCCTTTCGTTTGACCAGTTCATAAGTTTAACAGTCATTGCGATTTTACGATTTTTTGGATGCTTTAGAGGTTGGAACATTCACACGGTAGCTAGTGATTTCGTACATTGACTATTTCATAACTGAAATACCTGAAATAACCATTTCGTACCCAACATCTACCGTGTTGTACCCATTATCTAAGCAATTGTGTCCTTTTGCCTAACTTTTTTTACCATGTTGTACGTCATAAACTCAAAACTTGTTTTCTATTTTGTATCATAAATTTGCTAATCGTAAAAATTGGTATTGGAGATTTTGTGAAACAAAAATGTAAAAGAAAAAAGAAAAATCCTAAAAACTTACCAGTTTTAAGGATTTTAAATGTTTTACCCTTTATCAGTCAGGGGCATTACTTAAACAAGTAACTTTTAAAATTACCTATATAAGTAATGTTGAAAACGAGGCTATTTTAAAAATTACTTATATAAGTAACTTTTCTAAATATTATTTTTATAGGTGACCAATTATACAAATTTTACTAGTTTTAACAATTCTTTTACAGAAATCTGGTTATTTTTCCCATGAAATATCAAATGTAATCCTTCTGAAACACTAATTACTTTTCTGACGCACTTATCTTTGATATCGACGCTTCTTGGTCAAAGATTGGTCTCTTGGGACTACTAAAATATCGTTTTCCTTCAAAATCTTGAAGGTAGACAGATATAAATAGATAGAAACTTATGAATTAATTAAGACTTGAAGTTATTTATAATTTGTAACCCAAAACAATTACATATGTTCCTAAAATAAGTGTTATTACTAATTCTTTCAAAGATGTACAATATAAATTATTCAAGTAACATTTTTGTCATTATTTTTAAAGTAACCCTTTATGTCTATTCTCCTCTCACATCTTACAAATTCTTAAATTTATGATATAAAATGATGTAAAAATTCATGAAAACTACATATAATATCTGCTTTTATTGAAATTTAAAATAACTCTATTGAGTAATTTTATATTTTTTAAAAACAAAAACTACCTATATAAGTAACTAAAAAAAGTTACTTGTTTAAGTAACGCCCCTTACTGTTTATTGGAACTTTCAGCAAAATATATACTTGTGTAGAATGTTATTATTATTTATTTTGTTTCACAATAAATCAATAAAATATGTTTTTAAACTTCTTGAGATGATTTTAATTCAAAAGAAAATACTATTATTATTCCAGCAGTAGAAAATTTCTCACGATGACACTTTGTTTATTTGCCGGGTTTAACCTTAACTAACTTTTCATCTCAAAAAATATGAGGTTTATTAATCAACTAAGGAGTAATTATCTGTACGAAATGACATACATATAAATATTTCACGAGCTACGAAATGGCATGCACATGAATATTCCACGAGGTACGAAAAGGCATACATATAAATATTCCACGAGGTACAAAATGGCATAGTTATAAATATTCCATGAAGTACGAAATTGTAAGGTTATGAAATAAGTAAAGGATCTTAAGAGCCTGTGTCATTCACATAGATCTTTGTGCATCTGCAGTTTGATCTGTTATAGTTTTGATTTTGCCATTTCCGTTTCAATTAAAAAATAATGAAGTTCGGTATTTTCAGGTTGCTTAATGTCGAGCGGATGAAAAATTCATGTTTCACTACAAGAGCAGACACTTTTCCCCCATTTCCTTTCTCAATTTTACTGCGTGTTTATCGTCCAATATATCCGGGCTCACCTCCTGTTTTTTTTTATGAAGACTGTACTTTGTGCTTTTGTAATTTATTGTATATAATGTGAATGCATGGCATGGATTTATTCCACTTTTGAAAATTATATAATATATGCTTTTGTTGGCTTATACGTTCAAGTTTCATTTATTTTTTTTTAATTCTTCTGATTTATTTTCAAAAAAGTGTTTTCTACGGCTCTGCTTGTCAATAATAACAGCAGAAAAAAATATTGTATAATGCAGTTATGAATTTCTAATCATAGGAATGCAAATGAGCGAAAAACATAAGGTCTATGAATGACACGTGTATGGCACGCCATAACCATTTTAATTAGCTCGTAATTCGTGTTGCTCGGTCTTTAGTTTTCTTAGTTGTGCGTTGTGTTTTATTTTTTGGCTTTTTGGTCTTTTTATTTTTATCCATGGCATTGTCTGTTTATTTTCGACATATGCACTTGAATGTCACTCTGGTATCCTACGTTTCTCTTTAAAAAAATTTAATCCTTCTAATTTATCACAGATATCTTTGGATTATCTCAGATAAACTGGAATATTCTCACTTCAATTAAATTTCGAGTTTCTATTAAAACAAAGGGTCACTACACTTAAGTTATTAACTACAAATGTACTTAAATTCTGTTTTATATCAATAGACTTAGTAAATTATTAGGTTAGGTAAACTACCCTCCTTTAAAAGTAGACTTGTCCGACAGATAACCAATCTATCTGTCTGTAGGATTAGACTACTCCGAAAGGAGGGTAGTATTCCTAATATAATGACGACTTCACGGTTCAGCTAACAAGCAATCTAACCAAAGAGTCTACCTTTACCCGCACACTCAGATCATTCTGCTGTTATTCTGAATCAGTTGTAACGTCCTCTTTGCTATACGCTTCGTTGACTCTAACGATAGTTTAAATAGTAAAGCAACGTCGCTGTTGTTTCGGAAAATAGTGTGTTTGTCTTTTTTACGTCTTTCATTCTTGAGCCTCCTCATAAATATTTTTGCTTATGTGATTACTTGATCGCTTTTGTAGTGATTATTTGGTTACCAGAACAATCATTTCATGATTATTTGATTATTTGATAATCTAGAACTGTTTTTTTTACTATTTGATTATCTTGTTATAAATAATAATTGATGATTATGTTATTATATTTCATTTTGAAAAACAAATTGTGATTATGTGATTACTTGGAAACCCACATGATAGGCCTCATTCTTTGCCAATGCATTTTCTTTTTCGACGGTTAAGGTTTGAATGTCCCTTTTTATCTAATGTCACTTTGTTTAAGTCTTTTTATGAGATATTTTCTCCAGTAAATTTTCATAGAGGGTCAACAATATTCGGTATATAACCTCATTTTTAGAAGTTTATGTTAGTAGTATATGGCATACGGCATATAATTCCCGTTCGAGTCGCCTGTTTTTAATTTCATGATTAGATATGGGCTTCAATAACCATTCTTTACACTTTTTTAACAATACTTGGTTTGAGGATGCAAGGAGTGCAAGATGACATCTCATTCACCTCGACTTCAAATAAACTATTCAGTGATCAGGTGTACATGGCTAAATATTTTGTTATTGGCTTTCTTTTTATCCAAATGAAGTAGTAATGTAAAAATGAAACATCTGATGATTTTTTATTTTTTTATTCCAACAAATATGCTGATTATATGTACATTGCAAGCGTTCTTTCTTCCTTTTCGGGTTCATGAAAATCATATAATCTTTGTTTGCAGCGATGATGAAGGTAATCTTCCTGATAAAGACTTTTATATACAAAATACGACAGTAAAAGAGGATACACCATACACAATGTCATGCATGGAATAAGATCTTGTGGCAATAAAGTGCAATAAAAGTTAACAATCCAAAAAGTTGGTCGCACGATCCAAATAACAAACATCAGGAACATTAAGAAATATCGCTGTAGCCTAATTGTACTGTCACACGTGATACATTGCTGGTGATGCTGTCCTGCAAAATAAATTAGAATAATTATAAGAAAGATGGAACAGATGTATGTTGAAGACATGTATTGCTGAAATTTTGAAAAAAAAACCTTCGCAATGTATAAAATATATGACACATCATAGCAATACAAATTGGTTTCATTGGGTTTTTTTTTAAAGCCTTTGCCAAATTAGTATTTCTTGTCTGTTAAAACTTGCTATGCCAAATTAGATTTTTTTCATTGTTGAAAGCCGTCATCTTTGCTAGCCAAGGGTTACGATCCACTCCGATCCTCTTCACCCTTGGCAAATTAAGCCAACATTTGTGATAACAATGTTGTGCCATCTATCAGTTGATAAAAAAGCACTTGGACTCTCTTCAGTGTGGAGGTGTGAATACGATAACGTCTCAAGGTTACATACTTAGTGAAATAGGAACCGAAAATATACCATGACATTCCAACATTTGCACAAGAAACATAACCAGGAACTTTAATTAATTAAAAAGGAACTTTATTTTTATTTATATGTTTTTGTTGCTATTTCAAAGCGTAAGTAAATTCCTGGCAGTAGTTCCAGGGTCAAAACATCGCCACCTTATTGCTCTTTCGTAGTATGTAATGTGTTGTTTGGTGGTTGCTTGGCGGCAGAACTTTGTAGTATCTAAACAAAATTGAATTTCCTTTCGTGAATTTGGGAATTTAATATTTTACATATTGCACAATGAGCATTTATAGTACGCTGACCTTGAATTTTCGTTAAGTTTCCGTCTTATTAAATAATGTATAACTACAACTTATTTACAGCAGCAAAAATATAAAGAAACATTTCATAAATATAAAAAACACATCAATTTACCTTGTTGGCCGCTTAGCACACTTTCCTTTATATTCCACAACAGGATCGCCGTGAAAGGTGCATAGATAAACACATACTCAAAAACGTAATAAAAGCATGAAGTATAACATTTCAAGACAAATATTGTGAACATATCGGCATACATCCCACATTTACTTTTTCGAAGGTCATCATTTGAAAACTTGTCAGATGTGTTCAGAATAACATCATCGTGTGCATGTTGGTTACTGCAGCTTCGAACAATCCCGAGTCCTAAAATCGCTAGCAAAAATATGGAAATGTAAACTACATATGCAAATGTTGTTTTCAGGAAATCTCCTGGATATTCTTTGGTGCATATGACTGCGAATGTAAATAGGAAACACACGACGGGGAAAGTATATACATCAAAAAAGAAATCACTTATTCCATGTAGTTGATATGATGATTTCAGCCAGGTCATAGACCCAAAGCTATAGTGAAAAAATCCGATAAATAATGCAAGGAACAAACTGTTAGAACTTCTGTGGTCATACTTAAAGAATTTTAATAGATAATCGATTATAACTAGAATTCCTAAACCTAAAGTACAAACAATGCAGGCCAGTTGTACATTTTCACGCGAGATTCTAACAGTCTTAGTGTTGATTGGAGGGGCGTCGAACATCTTTAACCCGCGCTGCCTTATAATGACTGACTGGTATACATGGTATATATATTACACCTATAAATAAAGTAAAATTTTGAAGGATTAATTGATTAGAAAACGATCAAAACCTTCATTCACCTATATCAGGACAACCCAACAAAATCCCAAAATTAAATTTGTAACATCTAACGTGTACCTATAAATAGTTTACCCAAATGAACGTCAATGATGTAGGTTTATGACGTTATGAACATTCTTGTTTATAATTTCCTTCCTTTTTCGATGGTTTTTTTTGGTGGAAATTTTATCATATATTTCAACTTGTAATAAGTAGCAACTTCCAAATTAGATAATGTATTTAGTAGCAGTTCGTTTCTTGTACAAACACTTGTTTATACTAAACATTTATTGATTGTCGATGAGGTTGATACAATAATTTATCAATCCCAGAGATTTGGTAATGACCAATTAATGACCAATTAAATAATTATTGCCTACTAATTTGTAAATCAGTCTTACCTTTAATGCTTTAATGCTGATCTCCTCAGGTATGAGAATTCTACATTTAATACATTTATTGATATATATATATATATAAATATATATGATATTGTTCATGCATGATATGATTACTTTTTATCTCAAAATGTCGTTGATTTGAACTCATATTGAAAAGTATGACATTTTAGCAAAGATATTAAAACCTTATATTATTGACTATTAATAAAATATTTCAAAGGAGACATAAATGTAAGTTAATCAAATTGTCACTATATATCAAAATAGAAAACCCTTTATGATGAAGCTTACGAAATATAAATTGTCATAGAAATATCTATCTAACATACTGTTCTTTGTTCTTCTGTCTTGAAATTCTTTATCATATAACTTTACAAATCAATGTGTACTTTCGAGTTGAACATGCCCTATTAACTAAATAACTATGCAACAGATTGTTGAACATAGAAATCATTATTATTATATTTCTTGAAAGCTATTTTAAGCTTGTGACATACTTATATAATTGAATATTCACAAAGAAGTGTTTATCATTTATCAGCAAAAGGTAACCTTTTTGCATCTAAACCAAACAAAAGATAAGATACTTGTAGTACATGATTCATAGTGCTATACTATGGTGGCCGGTTAAGGCCATTTCGCGTTTTCGCGTTTTCTACTTCTCGATTTCGCGTTTTCGCGTTTTCGACTTCGCGATTTCGCGTTTTCGCGTTTTCGCCCTATAGAATATGAAAGGCGAAAACGCGAAATGGCCTTAACCGGCCACCATACTATACACAAACAGTGATACGGTATCATTGTGTCGTTGTCGTTGTCAATATAATGAAATTTGATGCGACTGTCATACAAGTGAGAGGTTTAGCTAGCTTTAAAACAAGGTTTAATCCACCATTTTCTACATAAGAAAATACCTGTACCAAGTCGGGAATATGACAGTTCTTATCCATCAATTTGATGTGTTTGAGCTGTTGATTTTGCCATTTGATTAGGGACTTTCCGTTTTGAATTTCTCTTGGAGTTCAGTATTTTTCTGATTTTCATTTTGATGACGTCACTGTGTCTGGTTGATGAAAACTAATTGCTCTTTTCCTAACAACGGACATTACGGGGTTTTTTTTGCAATTCTTCTTAGTTGTTGTAGCTATTCAATTGTGGGGCCGATTGCAAATTAACTTATAGTTTCAAAAGAGGGACGAAAGATACCAGAGGGAGAGTCAAACTCATAAATAAAAAATAAACTGACAACACCTGGCGCTAAAAATGAAAACGACAAGCAAAAGAACACATGACACAACATAGAAAACTAAAGAATAAGCAACACAAACCCCACCAAAAACAAAGGGTGATCTCAGGTGTTCCGGACGGGTAAGCAGATCCTGCTCCACATGTGGCACCCGTCGTGACAACCAATTCCATTGACAACCAATCAGGTACATTGTGTGTACATCAATATTGAATAAATCCTGTGACTTCAGAAATTTTGCGCAATATTATACAATGAGGTGAGCTCACTAATATGATATTGGAGTCCAGCCAAATTTTATTAACGATTTTTTTTGTTGATTTTTTAAAGTTTATAGTAAGTGGTGATCCAGCAGACGTGGACAACCGATTCAGCAAGAGAACTGATTTGTCCGGGAAAGTATGGAATTATATCATGGACTTTCTACTTTAAAAATTGTATTAGTATTGCAGTATTTGATTATGTCCAGTTAATGAGTTTAACAGTCATTGCGATTTCACGAATTTTTGGATGCTTTGGAGGATGGAACATTTACACGGTAGCTAGTCATTTCGTACATTGACTATTTAATAACTGAAATACCTGAAATAACCCTTTCGTACGCAACATCTACCGTGTTGTACCCCTTATCTAAGCAATTGTGTCCCTTTTGCCTAACTTTTTTTACCATGTTGTACGTCATCAACTCAAAACTAGTTTTCTATTTTGTATCATAAATTTGTTAATCCTAAAAATTGGTATTGGAGATTTTATAAGACAAGAATGTAAAAGAAAAACGAAAAATCCTAAAACCTGACCAGTTTTAAGGTTTTTAAATGTTTTACTTTTATTGAATACTGAAACTTTCAACAATATATATAAAATCACCTATATAAGTAACTAAAAAAAGTTACTTGTTTAAGTAACGCCCTTGACTGTTTATTGGAACTTTCAGCAAAATATATACTTGTGTAGAATGTTATTATTATTTATTTTGTTTCACAATAAATCAATAAAATATGTTTTTAAACTTCTTGAGATGATTTTAATTCAAAAGAAAATACTATTATTATTCCAGCAGTATATTTCTCACGATAACACTTTGTTTGTTTGCCGGGTTTAACTTTAACTAACTTTTCATCTCAAAAAAATATGAGGTTTATTAATCAACTAAGGAGTAATTATCTGTACGAAATGACATTCATATAAATATTTCACGAGCTACGAAATGGTATACACATGAATATTCCACGAGGTACGAAAAGGCATACATATAAATATTCCACGAGGTACAAAATGGCATAGTTATAATTATTCCATGAAGTACGAAATTGTAAGGGTATGAAATAAGTAAAGGATCTTAAGAGCCTTTGTCATTCACATAGATCTTTGTGCATCTGCAGTTTGATCTGTTATAGTTTTTTATTTTGCCATTTGCCATTTCCGTTTCAATTAAAAAAGATATTGGAGTTCGTTATTTTCAGGTTGCTTGAGGTCGAGCGGATGACAAATTCATGTTTCACTACAAGAGCAGACACGTTTTCCCCATTTCCTTTCTCAACTTTACGGCTTGGTTATCGTCCAATATATCCGGGCTCACCTCCTGTATTTATGAAGACCGTACGTAGTGCTTTTGTAATTTATTGTATATAATGTGAATGCATGGCATGTATTTATTCTACTTTTGAAAATTATTAAATATATGCTTTTGTTGGCTTATACGTTCAAGTTTTTTTGTTTTTTTTTTAAATTCTTCTAATTCGTTTTTCAAAAAAATGTTAACCACGGCTCTGCTTGTCAATAATAAAAGCAATAGGTCTATGAATGACACGTGAATGGCACGCCATAACCATTTTAATCAGTTCGTTGTTCGTGTTGTTCAGTCTTTAGTTTTCTTAGTTGTGCGTTGTGTATTATTGTTTGGCTTTTGGTCTTTTCTTTTTTAGCCATGGCTTTGGTTTTTTTGGGTTTTTTTTATATATGAGTTAGAGTTTCACTCTGATATTTTACGTTTCTCTTTCAAATTTAATCCTACTAAATCACAGATAACTTCTGATTGTCTAAGCCTAATACCTGGTTACCTGAAATTAACCGGGATATTGTCATTTCATATAAAATTCGACGAAATACAGGATTATCTCAAAATATTTAGTAAATTATTAGGTAAGGTAAACTACCCTCCTTTAAAGGTTGAATTTTCCTACAGATAACCAATATATCTGTCTGTATAACTAGACTACTCTGAAAGGAGGGTAGTATACCTAATATAATAATAACGTCACGGTTCAGCTAACACGCAATCTAACCAAAGATTCTACCTTTACCCGCACACACAAAGCATTCTGCTGTAATTCTGAATCAGTGGTAACGTCTTCCTTGCTATACGCTACGTTGACTTTAAGGGCATACGATACAGTTACAGGGGAGGTAATGACGTTGCTAACGTAAAATATTATTTTCGCGACGTCAAACTTTGACATATCGGGAAAACATGCATTTTTCTACTGATTTTTATCATTCAACCTGATTAGGTTGACATGGCGTGAAATTTTAGTATTGGCTTTCTTTGTATCCACGTAGTACTTCATGTAATGTAAAAATACAAAATCTAATCAAAAATTACTTTTTTTTTAATTCCAACAAATATGCTGATTATTGTAACATTAAAAGCGTTCCTTCTTCCTTTTCTGGATCATGAAAATCATATAATCTTTGTTTGCAGCGATTATAAAGGCAATCTTCCTGATAAAGACTTTTATATAGAAAATACGATAGTAAAAGAGGATACACAATACACAATGTCATGCAGGGAATAAGATCTTGTGGCAATACAGTGCAATAAAAGTTAACAATCCAAAAAGTTGGTCGCAAGATCCAAATAACAAACATCAGGAACATTAAGATATATCGCTGTAGCCTAATTGTACTGTAACAAGATATACACAGCTGGTGGTGTTGACCTGGAAAAAAATAAAACAATTATAAGATTGACGGAACAGATGCAAGTATTGCTGAAATTTGGAAAAAAACTCTTCGCATTGGATAAAGTATATGACACACCATAGCAATACAAATTGGTTTCGTTGGTTTGTTTTTTTAAAAGCCTTTGCCAAATTAGTATCTTTTGTCTGTTAAATCTTGCTATGCCAAATTAGATTTTTTTCATTGTTGAAAGCCGTCATCTTCGCTAGCCAAGGGTTACGATCCAGTCCGATCCTCTTCACCCTGGCAAATTAAGCCATCATTCGTGATTTCAATGGTGTGCCATCTATCAGTTAATAAAAGTCACGCCCATTCCGAATAAATTATTCGGGATCAATGAAAGCATTTGAAATCTTATCAGTGTAGAGGTTTGAAAACGATAGCGTCTAGAGGTTACAAACTTCGTGAAACAGGAACCGACAAATACCATGACATTCCAATATTTGCACAAGAAACATAACCAGGAACTTCAATTAGTTAAATAGGAAATTTATTTTTATTTATATGTATTCGTTGCTATTTCAAAGCGTTAGTAAATTCCTGGCAGTAGTTAACATACTTGTCCCAGGGCAAAAACATCGACTTCATATTGCTCTTTCGTGGTATGTAGGGTGTTGTTTGATGGTTGTTTGATGGTAAAACTTTGTAGTTTCTAAACGAAATTGAATGTCCTATCGGGAATTTGGAAATTTTTACATGTTGCATAATGAGCATTTGTAGTATGCTGACCTTGAATTTTCGTTAGGTTTCCGTCTTATTAAGGTATTACTACAGCTTATTTTCAGCAGCAAATATATAAAGAAACGTTTCATAAATAAAAAAACAACAACATCAATTTACCTTGTTGACCGCCGAGCACACTTTCCTTTATATTCCAGAGCAGGATCGCCGTGAAAGGAGCATAGATAAACACATACTCAAAAACGTAATAAAAGCATGAAGTATAACATTTCAAGACAAATATTGTGAACATATCGGCATACATCCCACATTTACGAAGGTCTTCATTAAAAAACTTGTCAGATGTGTTCAGTATAACATCATCGTGTGCATGTTGGTTACTGGAGTTTCGAACAACCCCGATTCCCAAAACTGCTAGCAAAAATATGGAAATGTAAACTACGTATGCAAATGTTGTTTTCCGGAAATCTCCTGGATATTCTTTGGTGCATATCACGGCGAATGTAAAAAAGAAACACACGACGGGGAATGTATAGACATCAAAATAGAATTCACTTATTCCATGTAGTTGATATGTTGATTTTAGCCAGGCCACAGACCCAAAGCTATAATGAAAAAATCCGATAAAAAAAGCAAGGAACAAACTATTAGAACTTCTGTGGTCATACTTAAAGAATTTCAATAGATAATCGATGATAACTAGAATTCCTAAACCTAAAGTACAAACAATGCAGGCCAGTTGTACATTTTCACGCGAAATTCTAAAAGTCTTAGTGTTGATTGGAGGGGCGTCGAACATCTTTAACCCGCGCTGCCTTTCTCTTTCCCCTTTATAATGACGGACTGGTATATATATTGCACCTACAAATAAAGTAAAATTTTGAAGGATTAATGGATGACAAAACGATCAAACACTTCACTCACCTATATCATGTTGGGAAATTTGATCTTGGTATGAGTTTTGTGGTAACAAGTATTGTGTATAAGTTTCATAACATTTGGTTGAGGCAAACTTAAGTTAGAGAACAGAAACAAAAAATTCTGGGTTTTTTTCATTTGTAAAGGGGAATAACTCTAGAACAGTAAAAGTGACATCCCCAACATTCAAACTTGATTTGCGTTTTGTGGTAATTAGCATTGTGTATAAGTTTCATAACACTTGTTTTAGGCAAACTAAAAAGAGAACGGAAACAAAAACTTCACAATTGTTCCATTTGTAAAGGGGCATATTTTTTTCTCATTTGTAAAGGGGCATACATTGTTCCATTAGTAAAGGGACATAACTCTAGAACGGCTCACGTGCTCTAAAAATTCAAACTTGATCTGTGTTTTGTAGTTATAAGCATTGTGTATGAGTTTCAAAACATTTGGTTGAGGCAAACTAAAGTTGGAGAACGAAAACAAAATTTGGGACGTACGGAAGGACGGGCGGACGTACAGATGGACAAGGGTAAAACTAAATGCCCCTCCGCTACGGCGAGGGCATAAAAATGCAGCAAAATTTCCAAAAGATAAATAGAGAAGTTACAAACTTCGTAAAATTGACAATTTTCAAGGCTACTACAATTAAAGACTTGGGACAGACACATACATAAAGAATGTGGCGGGGTTGAAAATGTAAGCGGGATCCAAACCCTCCCCCTAAGTTTGTAGGATTAGTTGTCCTGGGGAACAGTGGTTAAAAGAACTTGGGGTACAAAAGTTTAAATAAGGCTTCAATGGGGAGGACGCTTGAAGAATCTCACTAAGAACCAACAATAGCAATGCAGTTATAATTTGCATCAAGTCTCAGTAGTACATTAAGATTCAATTGTGTACAAATGAAGGTACAGAGGTCCGTGGGTCTGAGCACTATGAGTCTAAAGCTTAACATATTAGTCTTTATTGGGAAAAGCTTAAAATTCATCTTATTCAGAACCTGATATGGAAATGGAGGACTTCATACTTTACACAAATCTGTACATGCCAAACATAATTAGAGGCTCCAAGGAGCTTGAATTTCTTCCCTATTCAACTGGGTCTCATTTGACTTGATTATAAAATAAATTTCTAGTATGTGCAAGTCTCGAGGTGCAAGTAAATAACTTAAATTAAGCTTGATTGCATATAGTGTTCATGATTCTCTAAAAAAAAAGATGAATTTGTTTACGCTACAAACTGTGCCTTTACTGGCGACCATTTTGAATTTCCTTTTTCTTCAAAAAGTGAAAAGTTAAACTCTAAGGTTGTCGTTATTATCACATGGCGGTCCAGAGTCTGTAATTCAGTGGTTGTCGTTTGTTGCTGTGTTACATATTTGTTTTTCGGTCTTTGTACATTATCAAACCCGTTATTTTTCTCGTTTGAATAAAATTGTTAAACATCTGTCATTTCGGGGATTCTCCCTCTGGTATATTTCGTCCCTCTTTTATAGCTGACTATGCGGGTTTTTTTTCTTTTTTTTCTTATTATTGAATGCATTATGATGACCTATAGGTATTACGACATAGTATTGTCGTAATTAACTAATTACGACATGTTATGTCGAAATTACGACATAGCGATGTCGTTAAACGACATGTTATTTTGAAATTACGACATAGTGATGTCGTTATTACGACATGCTATGTCGTAATTACGACATAATTTTTTTTTAATGGCCCTTATCGGCTTCCGTTCCCTTTCACCAAAAGTTTCATTTCTGCAAATTTGTTGGTTAATTTAAGTAAACAATGACATCAAATGCACTATTTTTGTCTGAGTAGGCCTACTCAATTGGTGGTCTGACACCTAAACAATTACTGTTGATTGGATGCATTTGTCGTTTTTATTGACTTTTGAAAAACAGATATTCACTGACTCAATGCTTTAAATCACTGAATATCAGTTTTTAAAAAGTCAATTTTGCACATATTTACAGAAACAAAATACAGTAATTATTCTGTTTAAAAATTCGTATTCCGAGAGAGAAAACTTATGTTATGGGTACCAAAACCAATTGTACTTCAAACGGTATTACCACAATAAGTTCACATTCAAATGTACGTATTAACTGGGACGTTTTTCGCGTTGAATATACTTTTTCATCAGGTGAATTAATATTTGATCATTTATTCAAAATCAAAATTCATACGAAAGTTAAATCAATATGAAAATAAAAGGTTTTTAAGTTATTTCTTCATAGACCGAAAAAATATTACAGTCTTTCCTTAAATAAATTTGGAATGGTATATAAAAAAAAGAAATGGAAAGTAACACACTATCCACACTAGGGACTATGACGATAACTTTGGTGTCGGACCTCTAGACCCTCAGGTATTATCTCCCAGTGAGCTGTTTCCTATTACAATAACACGCTCTGAACCGAGTCGAGAAGTGTGTCATTCTATCAACATTATTTAAAATCGTCAGTTATAAATATTAATCAAATTTTCACAAGGGGACATAACTAGATAAACAATTCAGAGAATAGAAATCAGAGAGGAATGGGATTTTGTTTAAAGAATAGATAAAATTGGCTAAAAGTAAAGAATACAGAATTGAAATACCCTAATCATAGACCCTCGTGAAGTATTTCTTATTGAGCTGCAACCTACTGAAATAAACGCTTACTTGATCAGGAGTTGAGAAGCGTGACATTCTATCCGACATTATTGATCATTATTTAAAATTGCCGTTTTATATAAATCTAATATTTACAAGAGGACATGTTAAGCTTATCAAATCATTTTCACTTTAAAAATGAACCTTGGGAATTATAAATTGCGTTAGAAATATACCCAACTTACTATATATTGTGGTCTACTGGCGTAAAATCCATTGTCATATAAAACTTGAAAAATCAATGTTTACATTCAAGTTGTTCATGCTTAGTTGGCTATGCAACAGACAGTACAACATAAAATGCATATTAAGGGTTTTTTTTTATAATTTCTTTCTTTCAAACTGTATAAAGCTAGTAACAGATTTCAATTATGAATTTGAATATTTACATAGAAGTGATATGTATATCAAGTGTCAGCCAAAAGTTAAGAATTTGTTAATTAAATTCAAAACAAAACCTATGAAAAAATATTAAACCACCAAGCTATTGATATTTTTATATAATTGAATGTTTACATTGAAGTGTTCTAATGTATCAGCCAAAAGTTCAGAATTTGGTAATTAAACCCAAAACAAAAACCTATGAAAAAAAAGAATGAACTACCAAGCTGGTGATATTCTTTTTTATATGTTTAAGGTAACACAAATAAGTAATACAAATATTTTTTAATTCCAATCTCCAACCTTTAAAATGCTGCTGCTTTCTTAAGACTGCATATAAATTAATAAAAGAGGTATACATATATAGATAAAAGATTATTCTTTTACATTAATGCAATATTTGTGTTATGCAATCATTTTGTAATCAATTATAATGCAAATAATGGCAAAATCTTAGTCAGTTTACTTGAATGAATTTAGCTCTTTCATCTCTATAACTATACATAAAATTTTAACGAAAACTTAATCAACACAGCAGGAGCTACAAAAGGGTGTCTCAAATTATCGCTATCGTATTTCATGCTCTCGTAAATCTCTAATTAGTGTAAACATCCTTAACACATAAAAGTAGATAATATTTGATACTGTGTAAAATTTGACCTATTCATTCTATCCAATATCTGAGACTTCCTTTTGTAGATAATGGCTCTAGGAACAACATATGATAAAATGAACACTTTCGGGATATCCATGAAGAAGCTAATTTCGATTGAAAGTGAAAATTTTGTAGACACAGTTAACATTATAATTGACTATATAATATGTGTATAATACTTACATTGCAATAATTTGAAAGAGTAATCTGTTAACTATGATCCATTAATACCACTATTATAAATTTTCAAGCATTATAAAGAAAGATACAGCATTTTAAAACTGGAAATTGGAGGTATAAAATCTTTGTATTGTGCTACCTTAATAATTACATAGAGGTGTTTATCAGAATTTGGCAAATAAAACAACAACAAAAAACTACATAAAAAATACACCATACACAGAATTGATATTTTTATATAATCATTAAGAGTATTTACATCGAAGTGTTGTATCATTTATCAGGAAAAAGCTCAGGGTTTGGCTATTAAACAAGAAAAGACAATGCAATAGAATAAGCCATAAAATATAGTGATATTTTTTTTATACATATATACCGCACAGTAAAACTCAATGTAAAAGAAGTCCGAGTACGATGTCAGAAAAGGTAACAAAAGAAACTAAGAAAATGACAATAATACATAAATTAACAAGGGATTATTAGCAGTTACTGACATGCAAGCTCCAGACCTCAATTAAAGTGGGTTTTTTTCTTCATTATATGAAAATCAAGCACAATCCCTCCCGTTAGGGGTTCAGTATCATATCATCATAAAATATGAGAAGAACATAACCCGTAGCATGAAAAGTGTCCTTGTACCGATGATAAAATTTAGTAAATGTTTTGACTATAGTTTGTGATACCGAAAAGCCTGGTACCGTGTAATAATTTTTTTTCGTTAATACAGAGTTTTCATTGAAGTGTTTTTCATTGATCACCAAAAATTTACGAATTTGGCAATTACACAGAGAAAAAGGCAAGAAAAAACAGAATGGCTATTCATATTGACGTTCAGAAGCAGTGATAATATACACAGGCACTTGTATCATAATTAGACAAGTGCGTGTGATATAAAACATATCAATTTGATGACAGAAAAATAGACTTGAATGAGATTTTATTACAAATCATGAACCACAAAACATCTACTACATCTTGTAAATTTTAGATATAAATGACACTTTTCCTGTTATATTAAACCTCATAGTTCTTTTTAGAACAATAGAAAAGATGAAACTATCAGATTATTATATGGTACTTTTCATACAATTTATCAGGTGTATGCCTAAGGCCGAAGGCTCGAAGGCTGATATTGACCGAGTGCTGATAATACATCTAAGAAAAACGACACGTAATAATTTAATCATTTGTTAATTATAGAAATATGCAACAACATATCAGCATCCGATGACATACATGTATACCACGTGAGGGAACTTTGATATTTTAATCATTTAAACATAAGTAGTATGTTTGATAGACTTCTTTCGAACACGAAACTTTCAGTTGTAAAATTGGTAGCAAGTTTGTTCACATAAGGATTTCATCTCACTATAGAGATAATCTCTGTTAATTTGTGTTTTATGCCAAGTTGGATTCAAAATGGGAATTAATTATGCATGTTTCATTTGATATGAGAATGGGACCCACTTTTTCCATTTATTATCATTTTTTTTAAAGTGAAATTTTCTTAATTTTTTAAAAATATTCTTGGCCTTATACATACAATATCAAAATAACAAGACAAGACAAGACAATGTATTTCAACTTATGCACACGTATGGTGCTACAAGAGGATATTTAACAATTACACATTAACAATTACATACTTATACATTTACAAGCAAGACACACAATAGATAAATAAGTGATATCATACAACAAAATTGAAATATACCATATTAGTTGGTTGATTTGTTTGCAAAATTCTTAATTGCAACGTGGATATGAAGTTATTGTAACATGCTATGAGTTATCAAAATATTTTTTTTCAATATGTCTTAGAAACATGCACACTTTTGTTAGCACTGGCACGTTATAGTGTGATAGTAGACCAGTAAATTTCAATTTGGTAGGATTTTTTGTGTAATATGTAGGTATATACCTTTCTTTTAAAGACCTAATCTGTATATAAAGACTCATTTATTTATAGCTACCAGGATTCAAATATTGCTCATTTCCATTATAATTTTGATTGTGGCTCAATGAGATCCGTCCGTCACTTGCATTCATTTCATACCATTTAAAAAAAAAAAAAAAAAACAACAGCATTCTACTTTATAATAAAACAAAAACAACACAAATCAAGAATACAGCAAACAAAATAATAAAGGAGTAACTCCGGTAAGGGTCGATTTTTTGGCCTCAAATTGTAGGTTCATCTAACGAAATATTTTGAAAACTTTTTAAACACTTAAGTGTATATATTTCAATTGATTCAATTAGTTTAGGTGAACGATTTTTAACTGATTAAGTCATTAAAAAACGCTTCGATTCAAGCTTAAATATGAAAAATCTATCAAATATGCAAAAAAAAGGTCACTTTTCAGATGGTTTTTGTCAAAAATGAAAGTGGCCGGATCCGTGTTCATCCTCAACCTTTATATATGTTATGTATTATTATCAAATACAACTTACATTTCAATGTTCTGAATGAACACAGTTACACGAATGCGGCCACTTTCATTTAAGACGGAAACAGTCTTAAATCTAAGTAAAATACTAAAATTGTGAAGATTTCAGTAATTTAGCCATTCTACTTTCCAATAAATAGCTAAAAGATTACATTTTAAGAATTTTGTAAAACTGCTATATTTTGGGGCCAAAAAGGGTTCATAATGAACCTACTCTTTTATCAAAAATTTTATGTTCATAGTTGAGATTCTTGATGGGGTTCCTCATTTCTTTACTCGTTAATTTTTATTCCATTTCTCTATGTTTTATATTCTGACACCTCATTTTTCTCTATTCTTTATTTTTTGGCAATAATTTCTCTTGTTCGAAATTTTATACCATTTCTTTCTGCAACTTTTTTTCCTCTATTCTGCGGTTTGGGTTTAAAATATTGTTTATATTTGAGAAAAGCTATCATTTTCATAAAGCTTCACGTTCCACTATATAGATGATGTGCTTTCATTAACTATATAATTTGATGACTGTGTTGAATGCATCCCGGTATTTCATCGAACTTGAACTAAGAGGATATGATCTCAGATACATGTCTCATTTCTTGACTGCATGACAGCTTGAAATTGACCGTGACGCAGGGCTTTTGAAAACAAATCTTTACAACAAGTGTTTTTTTTTTCAGCTATAAAATTCTGAACTTTCTATTTCTATATTTATCATACCTGCCAACTTTTCAAACTGCCCATGGGCGTTTTGTGTGCAAGATGGCTGTCATACTCCTAAAAAAAAACCTTCAAGGGGCCTGCAAATACATTTTAATGGCTTCTTCATACTTTTATAAGTCTAAAGTCATTGTAAAATTAATTGTTTTGTTTAAATTGTGGACAAAATTGCTCTTTCAAATTTCAATTTGGGAGCCTCCATGGGGGATACCCCCCGAAAATAGTGACAGTTGGCAGGTATGATTTATATGTGGCAAATTTCCAGCAGCGCAGCCATAAACGTGGGGCATATATATACCCATCAAGGTTTCCATGACAAAGGGTTGCTGCATACAATGCAACTATTAAACCGAAGTGTACTATATCATAGTGGATAACTGAGCGATGTGTTATGGGTGTAATTTGTACTTTATAAAGAATCTAACTTTAAATTAAAAACTTCATCATAGTAAATTGCAAGTAACATTTTGTTAATGTCTGAGTTCATGATATTGTCTTTCAAACTGGTTTAATTTGTCGTTTAAAGTGGTCATAGTTGTCTTTAAATTGAACCGAGTTGTATCTTTCCATTTTGTCCGAGTAGTTCGATTCCATTTTGATTACGAAGCCAAGCACTTGTCTTTGATTTCCTTCTATGTACCTTAAAATATATACATATGTGCATTTAGGGGGCGGGGAGCAGGGGCCCGGGTCCTCCTTTTCTGGGAAAATTTTGTTAATAATTAACGCGAATCACTGAAGCATGACCGGAGCGGACCCCCTAAGTAAGGTGGTCAGTGGCTTATGAAAATTTCTGGATCCGCCACTTTTATAGGAATTTTTTCAGAGACAAGACTTAGTGTCTGTGTTAAAAAGTTTTCAAGACTGCAAGGATTTGTAAAGTTAGTCTCATAATAAAAATCCTTGAAGACTGTATAGATCCTTAGATAAATTTTCAACTATGAATTAATATAAGGCAGTGGCACTGATTAAAATATCTTAATTCAAGCCGGCAAAATATGCTATTTTGCCGGCTTGAATTAAGTTTCTGTAATCAGAGCCGGCAAAATGGCCACTGCCTAAACATTAACCTGCACGAACTTGAAAATTTCTTACAATACAGAGACATAATATAGTCGTCATATAGCCCAATAAATTGTATTATTGTATAGCAATATAATATTTTCCACAGAACGTAACCAAAAGTTAGCGTGCAATAATATGATATTATTACGTAAGTATTTCTGTATTGGCCTTGTTATTGGTCCGAGGCTTGCTGTATTGGCCTGAGGCGAAGCCGAAGGCCAATACAGCTGGCCGAGGACCAATAACAAGGCCAATACAGAAATACACGTAATAATATCTTTATTAATTAACTACAGTGTTACAATATTTTTTTAATATCATTTCAAGAGATAAATATTTTTACCTTGAAGTGGAACTATCCAAATCTCAGTTTGTTTCTTTGTATTAGATGCAATACATAATGATCTGGACCATCTGGTGCTGTTTCCAGGTGTCTTCAGCATTTTCTCATCTGATGAATTTTTCTACCCTTTTCAGTCACTATAAAGTGTTACAACTTAAATTTAGACGCAACACATAAATAGTAATTGGAAAGGTACTGCCATTGCATGTGTTATGCGGAAACTAATTTAAAATCGATGTGTACAATCGTGAAATTATGAGGTCGTCAAGAAATGAACTTTCGTGATAATCTACTCGTTCCCCAAACCTGAAATAGTTCTATCGTCTGCTTTCAAAATACCTTTTAAATGAATGTAACCGTCTTTAGCCTGAAATGTATGCCATTCTGACATTTTCAGCATGTTTAAGATCACTAAATGACAACTGCGTCTTCAAAACAACTGTTTACTTTCAGTTTGTGTTTATCGTGACTTTCGATGTAAAATCTAGAGACGTTCCGAATTCCTGCACTTGTGTCAACTCGGCCAATATAGAATAACTCGGCCAATACAGAAAAAAATCTGTATTGGCCGAGTTATTCTGTATTGGCCTAGTTTACACATTATATTGCATAGGCAGTTTTCATCATATTAAGTCCAATAACAGTGTAGTTAATTAATAAATTCTAATATTGCACTAGTGCAATAAATCTTTTTAACGGCAAAATCTTAGTTTAAACCAATTTTTACTTTCAAGTATTATATTGCTATACAATAAAAGGGTTATTGCATGAATATTGGGGAATATTGTCCCTCGTAGAACATATATTGCACTCGCAAGCTCGTGCAATATAAAATTCTACTCGGGACAATATTCCCCAATATTCATGCAATAACCCTATATTAATTTATCATGTCCCGGTTTCTTAGTAGACGTTTTTCTCATGTTGCATAATTGTGACTGTAATTTTTTGTCCTGGGACTTTCTGTCCTGTATTAAAAGTAATGAAAATGAAAATATCTATAATTTTTTGTGTATTTTGAGAACAGACTTTTCCTTATCACGGAATTTAATTCATTTCCTTTTCGTAACTCTGAAATTTATCATCCTTTTGATGCATCCGGATGGAAATTTCAGCAACATGCAAACTGGCGTATGAGATGTAATCGAATAGATTAATGTGTCTGTTTTCGTAATGGATGTCCATATATTATACATGCACTCTCTAACTAAGCAATTAAGAAATTTATTTTTTGAAGTTCTTCTATATGAAGGTGCCGGTTTCTGATGCAAAAATTTTGCCGCCAAAAGAGAAATTGTAACCCTTGCAACACCTCATTTGTGGTCCATGCATGTTTTTCTTCTTGCCTATATAGCTCATTGTACATGTAAATTTCACTTTATCAAGTAATGACCTGCATATACTATCTTGGTCTGAGATGGATTTGTACCGAGGAATAAGAAGATTAAGAACAAAACGAGTTTGTTATATATATGTTAGAGTTGTATCCCTTTGAATGTGGAAATGCGAATTTGTACATTCAGCAACAGCAAGTATAAAAACGTTTAACCAGAGTTAAGTTTTTCAAAGCAGTGGCAGATGGGGGATTGAAACCCCCTCACGGGTAGTCAAGATTGTTCAACACAAGCCTTTCAATAATGCTCCAGCTATAAAGTGCCCCCAAAATGACTAGTGTAACCGTGTAAAACAATCCAAACAGGAAAACCAACAGTCTAATTTATATAAAAAACAAGAAAAGAGCGGCGTGACTTTTTACCCCAATATACCCCAACATACCCCAATATACCCCAATATACATCAAAAAACAGTTTCAACATAATATTATTGAATAATACTATCATTTTAGGCATTTCCATGTTATTTTAACACCAATAAAACTTTATTTTTTAAATATATTTAATTTTAAATCACTTTTTTCTTTGAAACTTGTTCCGTTCTTGTCAGCCGCTTACGACCACAAAATGACTTTTTACCCCAATATACCCAAATATACTCCAATAAAACGTTTCAATACAATTTCCATGGTAAGGAATGATATAACATGCAGATATATTAAAAATTAACACAACTGTTTACATTTTTGTGCATTTTAGAGGCTTTTAAAACGTTCTTTATTCATGTATTGACTAAGGTTTCACTAAAAACCAAAACGAACGAACCTAAATATATACCGGTTAATTTTTTGCAATTTCTTTTTGTTTTCTCCCTTAAAATGTGGAGATTGAAAACGCATTTTATGTTTTGCTTTCTCTTTAGAGTAGGATATGATTTTTTTTTTTTAAATGAAACTCGATTTTTTTTTTCTTAAATTTTGAAGAAGAAAAAAATATCAAATACTTTTATGAGTAATAATCGTTATATGTTTATCATTGCAAGTTTTCTTTTTATGTTAATAAAATGTATGTATCTTTCACTCAGTGAGGACATTGTTCAGCAGAAATTCAATGTGGGTCAGATTTGTGTGTTCACGTTTCTTTGACCAAGGCTTAAATTAAAATATTGTTTGTTTGCAGTTTACCGACCGACCCTTGAAAATCCTCCCGACAGTGAAAATTTTATTGCTTTATATTTGAAGAAATTTTTTTTAATACTTCTATTGACGCGATCCGGAACTTTGGGTCCTTTCCGGAAATGAATTAAAGTCTGGGTCAATTACGCATTTCAAGTTCGGTTTTTCTTAGCTTCCCGTCAAGCGTTCATGTGACCATTTAATGATAAAGCACATGGAAATTGTTTACAGGTATCCATGAAGTCACGGAGGAGTACTTTACGCTGTCGTCTCGTGTCAATTTTAAGACAAATAACAAACAAAAAAGTTTATTAGTAAACTGTTTATACAGATTCAGGCACATGTAATGATGTGTGATGATATCATTGATGATGATGCAGCGGATATTCATAACTGACACGATAACCATTCTGTCTCAAACAAATCGGGTACAGAATCTGTGGAGCCTGACTTTATGGAACCAATTTCAGTGGTTAAATAATTCGACAGCAGCTTGAAGTATGGCATATTTTCTACAAATCAGTGTGTGAAGACGACAAAGATGAAACCACTCCTCCGTGACTTAAATCTTCATGGATATCTGTAAACACACCTGTACGGAGGAAGGGCTCATTTGAAATGTTAATGGATATAGATCATGCCAAATCAATAAGAAGCAACCCTAACTACACAAAGATGTAGAGAAAATGAATGGTTAGCTTGAAAAATAAATATACTCTCTCTATATTAAATCTATCTTCGATTGCAATGAGTATGCTCCTTTAGGATAAGGGGTGCTTCCCCACTCATTGCAATTATTCTCTTTCTTACAATATTAAATATACCCAAACTGTGTGGCCTGTGTGAATTCAATTAAAACATGTCCTTAGGAGCTATGCTGCCAATTTTTTTTATGCATTAAAAACATTTCAGTACAGACCATTTACTTTTAATGGGGTGCTATGGATTTCACCCCAAACTTTAGATTTCTTTGGTTTTCATTAAAGCCTGGCAAAAATATAACCTTATCACATATAATTAAATATTGTTAGAAATATGAAAACAGTCGAATGTCTTAATACTTTTTTTTCAAGTTGCCTTTTTTTTCAATTGAGGAAGATTCAATGGTTATTTTTTTTTTATTAAAAATACACTCTTTAATACATTGTCTTATAAATCTTTAATATCTACATTTTTCTGATGAAAATACTCTTCTCATGAAAACATTCTAGTCAAGAAGCATACATGTCTGAATATATTTCTTTAAAACAGTTCTAGTCATAATGACATTCCTTGTTTATAAGTGTTCCAGTATTTAATAATTATACCATATTTTATGTCATAAATTGGAGAATGACACTATGTTAAAGTTTCAGTTTTGGTTAAAAAGTTTTTTATCTGAAAATGCCTGTTCATTTGATGTTGGTTTTCAGCATGTCCAGTGTTTGTTGTTTTAAAATGTTTTTATTTTCTTCACAAGAAACTTGGTTTAGTGTAACTGCTTGTTTAAACTGTATTTTGGCTGATAAAATAAAATATTTTTCCTACCTACCGACCCTTCAGTCTAAAGGTACAGTCGGAAAACTGCAAACAAACATATTTTTAAGGTTGGCCCAACATATTTTTTGTCACGCCAAGAAATCCTTGCTCAAAACTCCAATGGACCTCCTACGACATCCATTAGTAGTTAAAGATTAAATAAAAAAAAATATAAACCTTTCAAATGTAGCGTTTATGAAATAAAAATATTCCCAGTGGAACATCCCCCCCTTTTTTGCGCTCTACATTTTCAACCCTCGAAATAAGCTTTCCAATGTAAGTAAAATTAAAACCTTGCTTTCTAACCAATATTTTCATGTACCGGAAAGGCAACAATCGTTAATCATTAAAAAATGATTTTATAATAAAAGACAACTACAAAAAAAAAATGTATGCCGTTATACATATATATATATATATGCAAGTTGTCTACTTGGAGTCTCCGCATAGGCACTTGACTCAGAATAAACACCGAATATGGAAAGTGGAACTAAATTCAAAACATGAAGTCCGAAGTCTCATAGAAGATGGGTTTTTTTTTTTTTTGGGGGGGGGGGGGGGGGTTGGCAAAGGATGCCGGGGTAATCCTCCCTGTATTGAAAATATACATGAAATATCATAACCCCGAGATTTCAATCTGTTACATGCCAAGACTGAATTCTTGCTCAAAACTCTAGTGGTCCTCCTACGGCACCCATTAGAGAATTTGATTTCATTCAAAAAAATAATTTGTCCTACATGTACATTAAGCTTTGAACACGGACATATACAAAATGGTCAATATGAATAATCATTCATGAAATTGCTCTTATTCAACTTTTTAGCTCGTAAAGGTAACAAAAAAATCCATGTCGGAGAAAGGTGTTGGGTTTTATTTTCGTCAAAGAAGTTAATGAAATTTACTGGTAACAGGAGTTACAGTGAATCATGGAAGTAATATTGTGAATCTACTCAATGTAAGAATGGTGGGTTGAACCTGTTTTATGGCAAGCCAAACCTCTCTCTTATAGGCAATGTTAAAAATACCGCTATTATATATGACAATAAAATATGTATTTATGGCGAACAATACACTATAAAAACCTTGAAATTACTAAGGCAAAGTTTTTTTTTTTATTTATGAACATATCAAAAGTAATAAGCAGAAAAAAATCGTCACTTTAAAACCTTTAATTAAGATAATACAATTTTATTAAATATCTTGGCTGCTAGTTTAATATTTATCATGATTAAAAATGTTGAAAATCTGTTATATATATATATATCCTGATTGCTGTTTCATTGAATATTTCACATCTACTTTCTTAATATTCAGAATGCTTTAAAATAGTTTCTAAAGTTTTGAAAGAGACAACAACCCGACAATAGAGCAGACGACAGCCGAAGGCCACCCATGGGTTAGTCCCAGCTTCTATACAATAGTTGGTCTCTGGTGAAAAGATGTCTCATTGAAAATCATACCACATCTTCTTATTTGTATGTATATATTTTTTTCAATTTTCAGAGCCATTCAGATCTATTCATTCTATAAAACGACAATCTCTTTCTTTAATATAATCCAATTTTGCAGAAGATCCACATAAATTTTTTCAAGTTTCAATAAATCTACCTGTATATTTTTAGAAACATTTAGCCCCTTTCCTTTTCCCAGTTCACTTCCGAGAACAGTAATAGCCTGGAATCAATTATTCAAATCGACACTGAAAGCTCCAACTATATGGAAGATTTCAAGACATTGATTACATAGATGATGGAATGTTTTATCCTGCACCGACTGTACAGCATGTGTAAAGCAAAATTATATCCGGGTGAAATTTGATCCGGAGGAAAAAATGTCACAGTAGTTGTTGTTATTTTTTTATCCGGAGGAAACTATTTCCTTGGGATATTTTATCCTTTGCCGTGAAATTCTATCTGGGTAGTTAACTTATTGAATAGTTATTAGAAAAAAATTATCCTTTAAAAATACATTGAAATAATAATAGTGTATTTGAAATAAAGCGAAATTGTTAAAAAAAAATATATTATAATGGTAAATAATTTCACAAATTATCCTTGAAAAAATTTCCTGAAATATTCAAGTCAATATCATCCTTTTAAAAAGAAAATTATCATGAAACATAGGAAGAAAATCAGAAGTAATTTCAAAGATCGTAATTGTGAAAATAATATCATGATTAAATAAGGTTAGTGAAATTCATGTAAAAGTGAGTTGTTTTCAGATCTCAGTACAAATATAAATTTAAAAGTAAGGTAGAAATATAGTTGCATATTGCTACTGTTAACAGTAATAGAAGAATTTGATTATGATGATATTTTTAACTATATATTAAATAGTTTTGTCTGGGGACAGAGATGTAGTTTTTGATTATATGGAAATCAGATAAATCATAGCATAACAATATATTGGAACAATAGCATGTTTAACAGCTGGATAGTTTTTACCTGAGAAATGTTATCTGTCTTATTAAATCAAGTTGTAAGTCATCTTTTTATATAAATTAATATATAAAAAATAAGATTCAAAGAAAAATTTCGCTATAAAATAGATTCAGAAATATATTATATTAATGTCTTTAAAATATAAATTGCTCATAATTACCTCCCTTTGATAAATTATGCAAATTTAGTCTACCTTTGTGAAACATTTTATAATTATAGTCAGGTATAAATTGATTGTGAGTAACTTACATAGTAGTTAATGGAACTCCATTTCACACGGGTCTGTGAAATATAGAATGGCAAATATATACCGGTACATACTATCCGCATAACACAGATAGATTTTCACTCCTCTGGAAAAACTCAACCTGTGAAATACCATGCCTGGAAAAAAATTACCAGGACAAATTATCCTCAGGATAAAATATCACAGAGGAAGAAATAAACCATTACACATGCACCACATTTTTTTTAATCTTTGATCTTTTATGGTAAATAGACATTCGGCACCTACTAACACACACGTATTGGTACTCTTTATTGAGTTTTTTTTAACTACTATATTAAAGAAGAAGAAAAGTGTTGGTTAACAAGACTTTTTTTCATCTTCAAATAAATATTTAATCCATCTGCAGAATTGTAGATAAAATTCAGGAACATTTAGGCTTTTTTAGATATATATACCTTCCATCTAAAATTTTTTTTTTTTTCAATTTCAGTCCTAACTAAAGGCTGGAATTAGACAACAAATGGAAGTTTTAACGACATTGACTGGCTATACAACCCTTGCCTGGTCGGTCTGGAGTTATTGATAGCTTATGATAAATAAGTAAATAAAAAAAAAATATACGGAATTCCTTGTCTTGATGTCTTTTAATGTTTTCTATTAGGTCCATGTTTTTCTTTATATTACAAACACATAATTTTTTAAAACTTAGTTGATATTAATTAAATGAGTAGCCTTGACTTTATATTAAGAAAGAAATCTAGTAATAAATAAATCCCATCGTAAGAGTGATGTCCATTCAAGTCTTTTAATCTCACCATTCAGGCCTGAGTTGTGCCATCAGAAAATTTTGTTTTCGTCTAGATGAATGTTATTTGATCAATTTTATTTTTTTAACAAGTTTTTAATTTGAAGTTTATCTATTGAAACTACCAACTTTGTAATTATGGTGCGTCCAAGTTTACGTAAATTTTAAACATGTGATTATTAATCATAATTTGTTCAATGAAAATTTCAAAATATTATTGCCTGTAAGAGAACATTTTCAAATTTTATTTGAGACATTTATTTTAAAAATATGAGAAAAAAAAATCAAAATTGAAAAAATATTTCAAAACATAAGTAAAATATTTCTAATTTTATCTACAAGTATGAACAAATTTTAAATTTAATTAAGAAAATGCAAATGTTATTGATTAAAACTTAATTTGAAGGAGTGAAAAAGAAATAGCAATTTAAAAATTGCTCTGTAATGCTGTATATTTCAGGTCCGTTCTGGTCTTAAGTGTTACCATTATCAGTATTCAAGTTAACTATAGTTTTAAAAGCTAAATACACACAAATGTGCATAGGGTTGTTTTTTAAAATAAATATGAGTAAAATATCATTACACAACAGACTGACAACACGAATATTGCACTGAAACGTTTTATTTCCAGTATATTTGGGTATATTGGGGTAAAAAGTCATTTTGTGATCATAAGCGGCTGACAAGAACGGAACAAGTTTCAATGAAAAAAGTGTTTTAAAATTAAAAATATTTATAAAATAAAGTTATTTTGGTGTTAAAATAACATTAAAATGCCTAAAATAATATTTTTATTCAATAATATTATGTTGTTACTGTTTTTTGAGGTATGTTGGGGTATATTGGGGTAAAAAGTCGCACCCAGAAAAGAGAAACACTTATAAAAGACATTGATAACAAACTATAACTACTGAACATCAGATTCCTGACTTAGGACTGGTGCAAACAAATGCAGCAGGTTTAAAAACATTGAAATAGGTACAAACCTTCACCCTTATCTGAAACCAATAGTGTTACGTTACAACACATATATTGTTTTTTATTAAACCTGTAAACATGGTAAAGCTTTAATAAAAATTTACAAGTAGCTGTTTTTTTTTTTTAATTGTTAATGTAACCAACATCTTAACATGCTCAATACACTTGAGGGGTCTCGCGGGTATAAATATATGTATATGTTTTTTTTAAGTATAGGATTTTGCAATTTTTTTTATATTAATAAATCAATTTTATCCTTTATCTAATAGAAATAATAGAAAGATGAAAAAAAAATATGGGGTCACGTTTCATTCAAGCTCACAATCTGCCTTTGAAAGAAACGTGCATTTTTGTTAACTTTCTTTTTTTTGTTGAACTTAAAGGAGAAAAAAACGGTAATATCAAAATAAAAAAAGAACTGAATTACAGAAATCGCTTAAATTTTACAAAAGTTTAATTTAAGTACAGCCTATTTGATAATAGTAATAACAAATATAGGTCACCAATAATATAAAAAAGATATTTTTATTATAATGCCAAAAAATGGTATTTTTTCATCAAAGGGAGATAATTTGAAGCTTAAAAGTCATCTGGGTCCAAAACAATTTTTTTTTTTTGGTTAATTTTGGTACCATATCGTAAAGTAACAACTAATACATGTACATAAAGGGCCAACTTGTGGTAAAATCACGATATATTCAAGCCCTCATGAATTAATTTCTTAATTTGTTAGTAGTCGAATGATATTGCAAGATACCTTTAAGTTAAAGAAAATAGTATAAATTAATAAGTTGCATAAGTTGCCTAAGACAATAGTTATTGATATTAATTAAGAAAGTAAAATCCCTTATCCTTTTACAATGTTTTTTTTTATCGTAACGACTATAAATGTAAATTTATGTTTCATTAAATTCAGAGATATAACTCTATAGGGTTATTACAGAAAATAACTTGTGTGTGTTATTACAGATTTTCTTCCTTAAATTTTCTAAATCTGTAATAACATATGTTTGTTATTTGTAAAATTATTTCATTTATAGTGGGCTCTAGGGAACTCTTGAGACTTTGCGCAGAAACTAAATGCATAGCCTTGATAACTTATTTCTTAAGTAAATTAATACATTTTTGATTAACCATGGTAAATCAATGAGACGAGGCTATTAAGGGATAAACTAAGCTATAATAACAAGGCTTAGTTATTAAAGGAATGTAACTTATTATATAAGACACTTGGGAATTACTGAGAAACTTGTGCAGAACCTCATTACATGCTCTGGTCATTATTTCTTACAATAAATTAAAATACATTGTAATTAAGCATGATCTATGTCTGAGCAAATCCTTTGAAGTGATATAGAGAAGCTATGATAACACTCTTTAGTTATTTCAGGCATATTTTTTCTGTGATAACATATAGGTGTATTATGCAAAATGGCAAACTATGAACTGTTATATCTTTCAATAGTTAAGTATATATAGACAAAAGTAATATCAATAGAAGTTTTACAAATTTTAACGAGACTAATGATGTATATTGTCCCTTTGAAACATGTAACATACGTATGTTATCAATGTTCTTTGAATTTTTAGTCTACAATAACAAATGTATGTTATTTTCCTGTAATAACCATATAGAGTATATCCCTGACTTGTAATAGTGTAAAAAATAAAGTTTGTAATGAAAAAAAAAATTTTTGCTGATTTTTAGCTCACCTGGCTCAAAGGGCCAAGTGAGCTTTTCTCATCACTTGGCATCTGTCGTCGTCGTCATCCATCGTCGTTAACTTTTACAAAAATCTTCTCCTATAAAACTACTTGTCCAAATTTAACCAAACTTGGCCACAATCTTCATTGGGGTATCTAGTTTAAAAAATGTGTCCGGTGACCCGGCCAACCCACCAAGATGGCCGCCATGGCTTAAAATAGAACATAGGGCTAAAATGTAGATTTTGGCTTATAACTCCGAAACCAAAGCATTTAGAGCAAATCTGACATTGTGTAAACTTCTTTATCAAGTCAAGATCTATCTGCCCTGAAATTTTCAGATGAATCTGACAACCCATTGTTGGGTTGTTGCCCCTGAATTGGTCATTTGAAGGACATTATGCCGTTTTAAGCTCACCTGGCCCGAAGGGCCAAGTGAGCTTTTCTCATCACTTTGCGTCTGGCGTCGTTTGTCGTTGTCGTCCGGCGTCCAGCTTATTAACCAAAGCATTTAGAGCAAATCTGACAAAGGGTAAGTTTAGTTGTTTATTAGGTCAAGATCTATCTGGCCTGAAATTTTCAGACAAACCTGACAACCTGTTGTTGAGTTTCTGCCCCCAAAATAGTAATTTTAATTAAAATTTTGCAGTTTTTATGCCCCACCTACGATAGTAGAGGGGCATTATGTTTTCTGGTCTGTGCGTCCGTTCGCTTCAGGTTAAAGTTTTTGGTCAAGGTAGTTTTTGAAGAAGTTGAAGTCCAATCAACTTCAAACTTAGTACACATGTTCCCCATGATATGATCTTTCTAATTTTAATGCCAAATTATAGTTTTGACCCCAATTTCATGGTCCACTGAACATAGAAAAGATAGTGCGAAATTCAGGTTAAAGTTTTTGGTCAAGGTAGTTTTTGATGAAGTTAAAGTTACATCAACTTGAAACTAAGTACACATGTTCCATATGATATGATATTTCTAATTTTTATTCCAAATTAAAGTTTTTACACAATTTCACGGTCCACTGAACATAGAAAATGATAGTGCAAGTGGGGCATCCGTGTACTATGGACACATTCTTGTTGGTTATTATCTTGAATATTATTATAGATAGAGATGAACTGTAAACAGCAATAATGTTCAGCAAAGAAAGGTCTACATTTAAGTCAACATAATCAAAAATTTCAAATGACCCTTTAAGGAGTCTTTTATAGTCAATTTTTAACAATTTTCATAAATTTTTGTAAATTTTTGTAAATTTTTAGAAAATATTTTCCACTGTAATTACTGGGCAAGGTTCATTATAGATATAGATAATTGTAGCAACAAGAATGTTCAGTAAAGTAAGAACTACAAACACATCACCATCACCAAAACACAATTTGTCATGAATTTATCTGTGTCCATTGTTTAATATGCACATAGACCAAGGTGAGCGTCACAGGCTCTTGAGAGCCTCTAGTTGGTTATTATCTTGAATATTATTATAGGTAGAGATAAACTGTAAACAGCAATAATGTTTAGACAAGTCAGATCTACAATTATGTCAAGATGACCAAAATGGTCAGTTGACCTCTTTAATAAGGAGTTGTTGCCTTTTATAGTCATTTTTTACCAATTTTTCGTAAATTTTTGTAATCTTTCACAAAAATCTTCTCCTCTGAAACTACTGGGCCAAAATTATCCAAACTTAGCCACAATCTTTATAAGGGTATTTTGTTTTAAAAATGTATACGGTGACCCAGCCAACCAACCAAGGTGGCCACCATGGCTAAAAATAGAACATGGGGGGAAAATGTAGATTTTGGCTTATAACTCTGAAACCAAAGCATTAAGGTGGTACCCAACACTTTCACTAAAATTAATTTGACTCGTTTAATATTCATTAAATTTTGTCAAAGGATTTACTTTGAGACTTTAATAAAAATCTAAAAATTAAATTTTTTTTGAACCAACCGTTTTGTCAGAAAAAATACACTGGTTATATAGCAATTTGACAAACACCAATTTTGATCATTGAGAAGCTTAATATTCCTTTTACAACACAACGTAATTAAAACGTTTAGCTGACTTTACAGAGTTATCTCCCTGTAGTGTTAGGTACCACCTTAAGAGCAAATCTTCAAAGACGTTAAATTGTTTATCAAGTCAATATCTATCTGCCGTGAAATTTTCAGATGAATTGGACAACTGGTTGTTGGGTTGGTGCCCCCAATTGGTAATTTTTAGAAGAAATTTTGCCGTTTATGGTTATTTCCTTGAATACTATTATAGATAGAGATAAACTGTAAACAGCAATGATGTTCAGCAAAGTAAGATTTACAAATAAGTCAACATGACTAAAATGGTCAGTTGACCCCTTAAGGAGTTATTGCCCTTTATAGTCAATTTTTAACAATTTTCATTAATTTGGTAAATTTTTGTAAACTTTTAAAACATTTTCCTCTGTAACTAATGGGAAAAGCTTATTATAGTTAGAACAAATTGTAAGTAGCCAGAATTTTCAGTAAAGTAAGATCTACAAACACATCACCATCTGACACCAAAACACAATTTTGTTATGAATCCATCTGTGTCCTTTGTTTAATATGCACATAGATGATAGACCAAGGTGAGCGACACAGGCTCTTAAGAACCTCTAGTTTTGATCCCTAGAGTCTCCTTTAAAGCCAGAATTTTTTTCTTATAGAGTTTCTGTATTGTTATTAACATCATTGATTTTCAATGTCCCTGACATCAACCTACTTATAGCCAAGTATTTCATCCCTTGTTTATCTTAAGCTGATGATGTTACAGTTGTACCAAGAAGCCATAGCTCCCCAGTGCCTTTTCTGCTCTTTCTATTTCTCTTTCTCCATGGTTCCTTTCTTCTGTCTCAATAGCATGTTATTGTAACGTCCTGCCTTTTGCAATTTTGTTTGTCCAAATGAAAATCATCTTTCAATGAAAATTTTTTAACTACTAGAGTAAGAAATTGAGCAACCTAAAATTCTGTATATTCAGCAAAAATACATTGTTATGCCCAACCACGGGCCATTTTATTTTTTGGTTCAGGTTAAAGCTTTTGATCATGGTATTTTAAGATGAAGTATAAGTCCATTTCTTCATGTTCTTGGAACTTAATTACACATGTTTCCCTACAAGATGATCTTTCTAATTATCAATGCCAAATTAGAGTTTTGACCCCAATTTCAAAGTCAACTGAACATAGAAACGCTACATAGAAAACGATAGTGCAAGTGGAGCGAGCACCCGTGTAGTTTGGACACTTTCTTGTTTACTTATTATTTCATTTGATTATTTGATTTTTTGATCATGATGATCAAGATCCCTTTTCAGACCAGAATCCACACTAATATGCCCTTTATTCTTAAATTTTTCATTGCAACCCTTCAATCCTTTATATAAGAAATACATGTATGTAAATAAAATTGAGAATGGAAATGGGGTTTGTGTCAAAGAGACAACCAACCCAACCATAGAATAGACAACAACAGAAGATCACATACATGTATGTACTCGTTGATGTTTTTTTTTTTTAATGTAAAATAATCAATTTACTCTTTTAAAATTGCAGCAGTCATCATTCATGTCATTGTAATGCTCTTTTTTGCCCTTACAATTCAAAAACATAACATTGTCACTTTCATGACTTTGAAATTAAAAAAAAAATCAATTTATTTTTTTTAATTTCTGCAATCATGTCCAACATGGCCATAAGTAAGGCATAACAAGTCAGAAACACTATTTAGGTCATGGCCTGTGAACTTTTATATCTTATCCTGCTTAAAATCTGCAAGGTAATGCATACATGCATGGTTAGAAAGTCATGATAGTTATCTGCGGGGAAACCCATTAACGGAATAAAAAACTCCCATTTAATGTATCAGTGAACGAAATAAACTCATCAACAATTTTCTTATCAGGATTGATTTTATTGTTTTTTTAAAGATAATATGTTTCATCTAATTAATTTGGCCATCTTCGCGTAGTATATTCTTCGTCCACATTAATCTAGTTTTTCTATAAATGGCTTTTTTTGTCATTACGGGTGACATTAAGAGTTTCCGAGCAGACTTGCTGGCGATGTAATTAAGGTAGAAAGTTGTAATCGTATGATGACTGAGTAGTAACTGTAAGAGAGATTATTAATTGACATTAAGGATGAAAGGTTATAGGCTTTTTAATGACTTTTGACAAATCGGTCAGAAAGATTAAAATACAGTTGTCTTCATTGTCATAGAATGAAGTAAATGAGATGAAACAAACAAAGCTGAACAAAAATGCATAATTGAGTCAGTTTTATTGTTTTGTACATGTATGTCTTGTGATATGATTTTAAAAAAAAAAATTTCATTATAAACTAGCAATTTTATGCAAATTTATATTTGTAAATCAGGGATGTCAGTATTCACTTTGATTAATTTTTGTGGCTACCATTTTGAGATCAACTGACCAAAAAGGTCCAAATTTATTCATTTGATGTCTGTTCATTCATTCATTTCTTTGTTGGTTCTCCTTTTCTACTCCTTCATGTCCTTATTTCTTCAAATTTTCTTAATCAGAGTCTTGCATATGCATTTGAAATCAAAGTAATTTTCAAAACTACTTTTTGTGTCCCTGGGTATTTATTGGGTTTGCAATAACATGTGCAACATGGGTGCCACATGTGGAGCAGGATCTGCTTAGCCTTCTGGAGTACCAGAGATCACCCCCAGTTTTTGATGGGGGTTGTGTTGCTTAGTCTTTAGTTTTCTATGCTGTGTCATGTTTACTATTTATTTGTCTGTTTGTCTTTTTATTTTCTAGCCTAGGCTTTGTCAGTTTATTTTCAATCTATGAGTTAAACGACTGTCCCTTTGGTATCTTTCACCCCTCTTTTTCAAGCCAGTTTAAATCATCATTAAAACCGAAATGCATTCCTTAACCACACATGTACACACAAAGATTGATTGATTTCTGATTGCTTAATGTTCAGTAGCAAATATTTCATTAAGGTTCATGATAATACACATGTACATGTACAATGATATAAATTTCAAATCACAGTATAAATATATATGATATTTCCACCACTTTGACAAGTACATGTATGTATATATATAAACCATCAATTTTGTAAGGAAAGGACTGTCTAACTATGAAAAGCGAGGGGGGGGGTTTGGTGGTGTCCAGTTAATTCACCTCAAAAAATATTCTGATATCCAAATTTGGAGAAAAAATATTTTGACCAATGACGAGGAACAGAAAAAAAATTTGAGAGTTTGTGCCATTTGATTTAATGTTAAGATTTGATTTTTATGACGAATTAGCAATATGTTTTTTGGTCTGTCCATCCTTTCATTCACCTGTTAGTCTGTTCGTTTGTTGGTCCGTCTGGCCACGCTTCAGGTTAAAGTTTTTTGATGAGGTAGTTTTTGATGAAGTTGAAGTCCAATCATCTTGAAACTAAGTACACATGTTCCCTATAATACGATCTTTCTAATTTAATGTCCAAATTAGAGTTTTGACCCCAATTTATCAGTCCACTGTCATAGAAAATGATAGTGCAAGTTGGGCATCAGTTTTCTACGGAATTTAAATCTGTTTAACAAGGACTTTGATTTTTAAAGTTTTCTTCTTTCTTTGCTCATATATATATATATCAGACATGCAGGGACCTTTTCCCCTCGTTTAACAAGTTAAAAATGGGATTTCATTTTGTGATATATATATATTTTTTTTATGCAAAATGACAATCTCTGTTTAAAATTTTTTTTCATTGAAACATTTTATATATTCGTGGAGCATTGTGGAGTGTTGAGTTCTTTTGCTATATATATATATATATATATATATATATATATATATATGTGCATGTATTACTTTGTGGATACATGTATAAAAAAGGCACTATTATTTTTTCATTAATGTTAAGTCACCTTTTGAAAGTACAATGTATTACTAATTTAAGCGGGACTATATCTTACATGCCTATACACCTTATATATCATGTAACATATATATATATATATATGGTGATTACTAATTTCTATAAATAGATTTGTTTAAATCTTACAGGTGAAAGGTCATGGATAGAGGAAACCAAACATTAAACAAGGAAATCACTATGAGGGTTATCCAAAATTAGAACACAGGTAGCATTAGTAATTGTATTTTACTTATCAATAATGACCTAATAAGTATTCATATTTGACCCTAATGATCTTTCTGTTTGTTTATTTACATGTGTTACTATTAAACGGATTATCCATGTGGGGAAACCCCTTCCTTTAAAGTTCATTGTTATGAAATATGGGTGTCTTCTTTTGTTGATAATTGAAAAGTGATATTGACAAGAAATTAACAACTATTGTATGTTATTGATAGGAATTGACAACTGAGGTTTGATTTTATTGTATTTAAAATTTAAAGATGTGTTTAAGATTTCTAAAGATTAGAAAGTTTGGTTTAGGGGCACTTTAGGACGTGATAATCATTATTGAATAATTGATATATGAATTGTCAACATTCTATCAAGTGTCACTAGGCTAATGACCATTGCTTTATAGAACATTGAAAGTTCACTTGAATTTTTATTTTCAGACGTAGATGGAATACAATATCTTAAGATTACAGTGGACCTAAAGAGAAATTATCTGGTAAGACAATTTTTTGGCAATAACTGTGATACTATGGTCATTATTCACAAGAAACCAATTTTCAAGGATTTTGTGAGTATACATTGTAGCTTAACCATGAATTTTAATTTGCAATGAAGTACACATTGTCTTTGCATAATGAACACAGACTTTCAGGGGCGGATCGAGCCAATTTCCCAATTTCAAAGTGAGGTTTCGAACCAGGATAATGGGGGGGGGGGGGGGGGGGGGGGGTTCCCTCTGCCTCGTTGCCACTGGACTTTGTTAATCCACAAAATCAATTATCCATGAAAACTCATATGCCCCTAAAGATCTTTCATTAACAATGATATCTGTAACATGTGTATCAGAAGAACAGCTATAAATTTCATCCCATGAAGATCCATCTCAAACTTTTTCATGTTCAAAGAAAAAAATGAGTAACAGTAATATGAAGTAAATTTTACATTTAGTTTAGACAGCAGTCCAATGAAAACAGAAGAATTGGTTCATAAATTTAACTTTAAGATTGTTTTTGAAATAACAACAGTTTAAAAGTTGTATCTTTTTGACCATTTTATATTTAGTATTCCTGGCCAAGCTTGAAGAATGTAATGAGAAAAGCTGTCTTCATCTTTAATGGAAAAGAAATGAAAACGGAAAAGAAATAAAAACCTGATATAAAATGTTTCCATTGCTTTGTAAGTTAACAAGGACAATTTCATGCACTGAATTATAATACACCTTTTCTTTTCATTCCCATTTAAAAAGACATCCTAAGGTCAACATGTGGTTGGGAACAAGAGACATGCGACTATACAGGTCTTGAACAATAGACATGTGACAATACAATTAATGTCACAGTCAAGGTATAAATGGCCTGCAGTCTAGACAAGATCAATGGGATAAATTAACACAGTGTAGGAAAGATCTGCTGACTAAACACAACAACTCAGAAGAGGTTGTAAAATTCTAAAATTTCCTTGAATTTACTAGGCTAATTAACCCTTAAGTTGTCTTTATTCTTGTCTATTCAGGACAGTGCTTTACCTGCTTAACAGGGCTGTATTGGGTTAATAAAACAGAGAATAATAAGATGCTAAATAAAAAGGTATAAAAGATCAAGAATAGTGAAAAATAATCAAATATAATAAAATTGATAGAGAATATGAATAAAGAATAAAGAAAAATCATGTTATAAAGAATAAAGAGAATAAAGAATAAAGGGGTCTCAGTTTATTAGGTAGTGCGGTCTAAAAATTAAAACTGCAATAACCCCAAGCCTGTTATGATAGCATGTGTTATGATTTGGACAGATCCAGAGGGGGGGGGGGGGTTCGGGGGTTTGAGCCCCTTTTTTGTTTGGCCGATCAATGCATGTAAATGGATACATATAGTTGGACCCCCCCAAGCCTCCCTTTGTCCTGGGTTGGGAACACCCCCCAAAATCGGGGAAACAAACTAAAACTGAGGGAAACGCATTAAATATAAGAGGAGAACAACGACACAACATTCAAATATAACACACATAGCAACGAACTAAGCATTAGACAAAATACGATGAGAATAACCAATATAACATCAAAACCAAATGTATGAATTTGACCTTTTGACAAGAAATTATAAATTTTCAATGGTATTTTCTATCCTGGTATATATTTGTTAATTTGTATGTTGAGGTTATAATTTCTATACATTTGGGACCTTGAATTTCATGTTTTTAAGCCCTGGATTTTGGTATCAGGTCCCCTCCAACCCCCCTGTTTGAATGGTGAATGCTTTTAAGCTTATAGATTTTTCAGGTGTTTTTAGTTGTTTAACAATGTTTAAGAAAATTAAAACAGGATTGAATATTCAATGATCGAATGCCATCAGAATCATCTATAAAATGTTTCACATTGGGTATCAAAGTTAGCAATTTTTGTGAGATCAAAGCTATTTTTCTAGACAAAGTTTTATGGTAATATTAGAAAAAGACCTTTACACAGAAATTACAATTGATCTTAAGGGTTTTCTTTTGGTCTGTATAAAAGTTAATCTTGCTAATTAGACAGAAATGTAAATCAAAGGCTTCTTAAGGCTTTGTGATAAATATTTTATCTTGATCTTATTCTTAAAGAGGTTGTTATAAAAACTTCAGAAAAAAATATTAGGAATTCAGTTTGCTTGTAGGATTAAATCATGTAGGTGAATAAAAGAAAATAGTTCTTTCTAATGCAAGCTTAAGAGAGGTTTCAGTTCATAGAGATTGGTCAATCTTTTAAAAGGCTTTGTCTTAGACAATGCATGTGCTATGTCTTTGAATCGCTGATGATTGTCTATCCGTCTTTCCTGTTAGTGTGTGCATTTTCCTTCTCATTTTACCTGCTCTTTCAGAGGCAGATTTAGGGAAAAATTTGGTTGCTTATATAGGGAATCACTGAAGCGTGACTGGAGCGGGCCCCCTCTTAGGTCAGTCAGTGGGCCCCCACTTATGAAAATTTCTGGATCCGCCACTGTCTTTGCATTGTGGGTTCAACATCCATTTTAATTGACTAGGATTGTTAGTTTTCCTGTTAATCTTAGTTCTCTCCAGGTGCACTAGATCTGGCTTCTTCTAACCAATTAAAACTTGACACCATTATACATAGCCATGAGCGCTGAAATGGTGTTAAAGTAGATATATATATGTGGTGGTGTTTAACGACCTTGACTGGCCTTTCAGCCCTCGCACGGTCGGCTCGGTGCCCGAAGGCGTTTGGTGAGCTTTAAATATTCTGGAGCCATGGGTCAGGAACAAGTAGTGGAGGTCGCAATATGGAGGCCGCCATCTTGGTTTTGGTGAGTTGTTTTTGGTTTTTGACTATTTTGTTGTTTATTCTTCACTAACGGCTGCTTTCAGGGCCAGTTTGGTCAGCTTGGCAGCCCGCTAGCCTCGATGATGGAGTACTGGTAGATGATCTCGGACGTAGTTCGAAAGATGACAGGAAGCATTATCAGGACCAAAGCCGTGAGGCAGTGAAATGAAGGTCGTATCACCCAACAGCCTAGGATACAGCCCTCGGACGTTAATCGGCATAACACTCCCCATAATACAATGGTTTTGGAGTGCATGTTAACGCGGGTACGCCAACCGCTACGTCTATCTGTACGGCATGGATCGGTTTCTGTCATCTTAAGTAGTAAGTCGTTGATATCTAACTATAAACCCTCATCGAAGATAGCGGGTAAAGGAGAGCTGGCCCAGCACGTCCGTTCAGCTGTAATGACTGAGACGTGACTGGATTGTTAAAGTAGATTTATGGTATACCTTAAAGTAGATTTATGGTATACCGCCATCTTGGATTGTACAATATCAGTACAATATTGGTCTAGTTATATGCCTAAATCTGCAAATTTGGAGACAGATTTACAATTTAATGGTTAGACTGATTATTTATATGAAGAAAACTTGGTGATTTATTATATAAATCAAAATATTTAAATAATTATCATTTTTTGTTGGTTTAAGAATCATTTATTCAAATGAGCCATTTAAGGGGAGATAACTCTTTTAGTAGAAAATTATGCTGGACTAATAGAGATTTTTTTTATTTTTACTTGTAGCAAGAAAACAAGTTCGGTGACACCATTTTTTCTTTTTATTTTCTTGAAACATATAATAAAACCTATCTCTTCACAATTTTTTTCCAAATTCTATCTCATAGAAATTTTTTTATGCACACAAATGTGTTTTTTCATGAACAATCTAACCAAATTTAGGCAATTTTCGACGACTCATAGCTTGAAAAATAGCATGGTGGCCCGTACTTTTTATTATATTTTTAAAAAAAGCACAGTAAAATCTTCATTTTGGCAAATTGTAAGAAAATTCTGTCTCAAAAAGTATATACTTATGATCTACCTTTAATACCAACACGAAATCAATCAATCCTATTAAGTATTTTTATGTCGCCCCACCAACTTCAGTCAGGACCAAATATACAAACTTATTGTCAATTCTATAACACCAAGTATCCAATATTCCCCCCCCCCCCCCCCACAATACAGTCTGCACAACAAACTTTTTCAACTACTAGTCCAAAGACCAATATTCTGACATTTTTCTTATTGGTCCAAACAAAGTTTTGCAAAAACTTACTAGTCTGAAAGAAATTTTACTAGTCTGGGGCATCGGACTAGTGGCTAACCGTGCAGACTGCCAATATGTGAAAGTTTATGTGTACCAGCAGTATGAAAATAGATCAATCCATTGAATAGTATTAAACAGATATCAGGGTACAGCCTTCCCCAATCAACAGTATCCACTAAGATATTAGTTTCCACCAACAGTAATTTTAACAGTAATATGGGTTCTGATACTACAATATTTGTCCTTAAAACTGGCATGACCTTAAAGACCTCATAATAAATGGTTAAATGGAACAATTATTCATTACCCCTCAGCCGAGGTTTTATCTGATAATATCCCTAATGAACCTCATATTTTTAGAACAATCTAGTTATGCAAATGTATAAATTAATTTGTATAGAAAGCAGACATTTAGTCCATATTACCCAGAAACCCACTGGGATTAATGTGAAAGATCTAGTGTTGTATTGTATTGTATTCAGCAGGCAATAGTGTTTGTTTAACTAAATTAGTAATATGTGATTATGAGTACAAACATATATATCTTTTTCTAGTTCTCCTTTAAAATGTAACATTTCATGCCCTGCCTATCTACAACAGTAGGGGGAGGGGATCATTTTGATTTCTGGTCTATGTATCTGTCCCTTTGTCAGTTCTTATGAGAGTATAATATAACGTTACAGGTCCAGTTTTGTTTATTAAAGTCTTATTTATATATGTATGGAAAACATTAAACAAACTGAGGTTTTGCTGTTTTGAATCTCAGAATTTAGTCATTTAGTGAGGGGGGATAGGACCTTTATCGGGACTCCAGGATCGAGTGTTTTTAAGCTTGGGATTTCAAGATTGACCCTTTCGGGATCCGGGATTTCTTTTTTTCTAATTTCGGGATTTGGGATTTAAATTTATTCAAATTCGGGACCTCAGGATTTCGTGTTTTTAAGCCCGGGATTTTGGGATCAGGACCCCTCCCTCTTTAGTTGCAATGATTGATTGTATTTAAAACTTACAAGTATGAATTTCTATTTAAAACAAATTCTTGAAATATATGTGATAGACATGATAGACAATAACATAGTTTTGAAAACTGAATAACTTATAAAGCTCTAAATGTGCCTGTCCCAATGTTAAGTCAGGAGCCTGTATAATTCAGTGGTGGAAAAATGTTTGTTGCTGTATACCTTATTTGTTTTTCGTTTTTTGTCCCTTTCATAAATTCTCATTTTTCTACATTTGTCATTTCAGGCCCTTTTATAGATTTCTATGCAGTATAAATGCTTTGCTCATTGTTGAAGTTGTTCAATGACCTATAGTCTTTAACTTCGATGTCATTTGGTCTTTGATTGAGAGTTGTCTCATTGACCACCATACCCCATCTTTTATTTTTTATATAGATCATCACAGTATTCATTGGTGTTAATATTTTGCAGGGTTGCTGTCAGAGTCATTGATGTAAACCTGTCTCCTATCATTCATATTTATTTAGAAAAATGAATTCATTGATTAATTTTTTATGCCCCACCTACGATAGTAGAGGGACATTATGTTTTCTGGTCTGTGGCTCCGTTCGTCCGTCCGTCTGTGGTTCCGTTCGTCCGTCCAGGTTAAAGTTTTTGGTCAAGGTAGTTTTTGATGAAGCTGAAGTCCAATCAACTTGAAACTTAGTACACTTGTTGCTTATGAGATGATCTTTCTAATTTTTAAACCAAATTAGACTTTTGACCCCAATTTCACGGTCCACTGAACATAGAAAATGAAAGTGGGAGTTTCAGGTTAAAGTTTTTGGTCAAGGTAGTTTTTGATGAAGCTGAAGTCCAATCAACTTGAAACTTAGTACACTTGTTGCTTATGATATGATCTTTCTAATTTTAATGCCAAATTAGATAATTACCCAATTTCACAGTCCATGGAACATGGAAAAGGATAGTGCGAGTGGGGCATCCGTGTACTTTGGACACATTCTTGTTATTTGAATAACTTACCAATAGTTAATGATGAATGGAACCTGATTGTGAATTGATGCTTATTAAATTACTAATTAGCCTTGGCAGGTGGTCTTTTTAATTTTTATCTGTAGAAGGTCTAAATAGGGTTGACAGAATAGGAAAAAACAGTAAAGAATAAAAAACAAACTAAGAATTATGGGTAAAATGTGTAAAGAAGTGAGAAAAAATATCTAACAGAACCACCAGACCCTTGTTGCAGTCTATGATTGAACCTCTAGGTGTCTTCACAGGTTGTAATGTGTTGCGTGGTAGCTGCCTCATTCACGTAAACCATTGTCTCTTATCATTCATATTTTTTTTTGAAAAATAAATTATAGACAAAAAAAAAATTTATCTGAAAATTTTTCTTGCAGTTTAAGATGAATTGAAACTAATTGAGAATTGATTCTAATTAGAGTTGGCAGGTGTTCCTTTGATCTTTACCTGTAGTTTTATAAGGTTCACCTGACAAACCTGATAACATTGATTGTACAAGTCTAGCCATGGGTGGTAACAAAGATAACAATTGATCTCCCATTTTTCAGGATTATTTTTTTGTCAATAAAATGCAATAATTAGGCCATCTGTCATAAGATTGCTAGTTATATAAATATAAATCTAGAATTTGTGAGGGCATTGTGGTTAGACTTGCATGCAATAATGTTATAAGATTTTCATAAAGTATACTGCAATTGTTTGCACCTGTCCCAAGTCAGGAATCTGATGTTTAGTAGTTGTCTTTTGTTGCTGTGGTTCATAAGTGTTTTTCTTTCCTGTTTTTTTTTTATATAGATTAGACTGTTGGTTTTCCAGTTTGAATGGTTTTACAAAAGTAATTTTTGGGGCCCTTTATTCATTGTAGCTTGCTGCTTGGTGTTAGCCAAGGCTCCGTGTTGAAGACGTCACCAATATATACTTTGACCTATTATGGTTTACTTTTATAAATTGTGACTGGATGGAGAGTTGTTTCATTGGCACTCATACAACATCTTCCTATATCTATATATAGGATTATACATGATATAGAATGCAATATATTCTTAGGACATTTTAAGAATTATAGGGGTATACTAAAATGATATTAAAGGAAGTTTTTTTAATGCAAAACCTAGGGGCATTATGTTTTTCAGTCTGTGGTCTGTTAGTCTGTCTGTCAATTTATCTGTCTGTACATATCCCACTTTAGGTTAAAGTTATTGGCCAAGGTAGCTTTCGATGAAGTTGAAGTCCAATCAACTTGAAACTCATCAGTACACGTGTTCCATATGACATATTATTTCTAATTACAATGCCAAATTTGATTTTTGAGCCTTATTTCACAGTCCACTGAACATAGAAAATGATAGTGTGGGTAGAGCATACATGTACTATGGACATATTCAGCCACTGCTGGTGGAGATTTATTTTCCCAACGGTATCACAACCCCAGTAGTCAGCACTTCTTGTTGACTTGAGTTATCATTGATATGTTCATAATTATAAATTACCTGTTAACAAAAATTACTAAGGCTTTTCTACCTCAGGAATAGATTACCTTAGCTGTATTTGATAAAACCTTTAGGAATTTTTCGATCCTCAATGCTCTTCAACTTCGTTCTTTACTTTGCCTTTTCAAAATATTTTGATTCGAACATCACTGATTAGTCTTTTGTAGACGAAACGCGCTTCTGGCATAATTATGAAATGTCAATCCTGGTATCTATGATGAGCTTACGGTGACCTATAGTTGTTAACGTCTGTGTCATTTTGGTCTTTTGTGGATAGTTGTCTCATTGGCAATAATACCACATCTTCTTTTTTATATTATTCATGTTTATATAGTAATATAGGGAATGTTAAAATATGAACTATATGCAAGCCTGAATTAATGCATTATGACAATTATAAAAATGATTTTAAAGGATTACTTGTCTTTGCTTTTTAGATTAGTAGAGAATTGGCTTTAAAGGAAACAGTACAGACAATTTTAAATGTCAGAGATATCAGGAAAGTTGGTTGGCATCACTTTTACCTTTAAAGAGTTATGCCCCTTTTCAAATAAGAAAATGCTGATTATTTTGTTTCCCTTCCTTAAGTTTGCCTCTACTAAATGTTATAACTTCATTATACACAACGCTTATTACCACAAAACTCCAACAACTACTGGTATGAATTTGGGTAGTATCACTTTTACAGTTATTGAGTTATGTCCCTTTATAATGATATAATTTTTGCAAGCAGGTCACATCATTCCCCATAAATTTATTTTTAGCTGTGTCAAATTGACTCATTTTGGTTAGCAGCTATATAAAATTTTCACTTTTTTTTTTTTTTTTTTTATCAAAGTGCTCAGCAACATCTAGCACTGTATGAATAACTGAGTTTGGTTTTTAATGAAAATATAAATTTTGTTAAAAAAAATGGTTAATTTAAGTATCTGCAATTGAAAATGCCCTGCCACTTTAACTTGACATTGACATGATTTTCTTACATGAATATTTAAAATAATGTCATTTTATTTGTTCTAGCTCTCATTCTTCTTGAATTTTCTCTGTTTATCAAGTATAAATCACTTTTTTATTGAAAAATATGAGAATTATAGTTCATGAATAAAATATTAATCTGAAATATTGTATAGAAAACAAAACAATTAGGGCACAAATACTAGACACGGCAGTAGTATTTACGAGTTAATTAGAAAATCAACACGATTGACACTGTAACATATTATACATAATTGATGATTTTTTTCTCTTTTAGTCTTGTATTGGTTTTATGTCGGGAACCATGACAGGATGGTATTATGGGTAAAAATATCAATATGCTGTGAAGCCCTGGCATAAAAGCCGAAATTCCCTTGAGATTTCTTAACCACGTTCTTCTATCTATTTAGTATTCATCTACTATACCTAGTCTTAGGAGAAAATCAATATGGAACCAAAGTGGTTTGTAATGATGGTTTTGATTGGGTAACAGAGTTCTGCTGTGTGTTAGATTGGATTCCTATTGATTCCTTTTTCTGAAGATTCCTGCAGCTTAATTCCTTATATGGAAATCAATATGGCCGTCTCCATAAACTCCATTGATGGAGTTGAGTATAGATTTTCTTTGATTATTTATCGGACATTCTGATACAGGAGGTTTTAAGTTTTTTAAAGATGTCTGCTGCGGAATTCCGAAATTTTCTATGAATGCTGGCAGCCTTTCGGAATTGAAAGTAGGAAATAAATCTGGGATTGTTTTATACATTTTTTTTATAAAGAGACAAAATCGTTTTATGGAATAATTTGTTACATTCTAATTACTACGTTTTCTCCTTTCAAGAAAGAAGTCATTTTTGTAGTTGCTTGAAGCAACAAATGGAATCGTTTGAATCTAATACTTGACAGTTGGTTATTAAAATTTGTAAAAAAAATATTAGTAAAATATAATTAATAGAAATTGTTATCATATTTTTATTAATTGAAAATTGGACATTTGTGATTTGAATTGGAATTTATTGTTATAGATTTTGAAATTAATGACATTGTGAAATCGCTGAATTGTGAAAAATTACTATAACCAGGCTATTTATAATTGGATTATAAATTTTCTTCATAAGGATTCATCATTTTCCAATTACTTTGAAACATAAAACTACAATTTATTGTGTCCCATCTGCAGCTGTCAAAATGGAGTTTGGTAAGTTATTTAAAGTCAAACCTTTTTTTTTCTTCTGTTTTTGTTCTTAGTGTATTTTATTTTTTGAGGTTAAAAAGGAAATAGATCTTTAGGAATTGCTTTACTTTGATTAAACTTTTCTTTATTTCAAAAAAAAATATATGTATATGTACGGTATTATAACATGATCATGATGATACTTAAAGGTTTTTTTTAAATATTGAATATATATATATAGAAATTAAAAAAAACTGACCCAAATATTTTGTTAATTTAAATGACACATACGTAGTTTATAGATACCTATGCATAACGGTTGCACCTTTTTGAAACACTGATACCAAATATTTGAAAACCAGAAATGCGTAAAAAGACAAATTTACATTGGCATTGCTAGATCTATAATATTATCTAAAGAATTGACCTTAAAAAGAACTGCCAAATTAATTTTTAGTCAACTATACCTGAGGGACTCAGAAATCAACCGAGCATAACTATTACGGGTACCTTTTGACAAAGGGGACTCCTGTACGGTATCCGGGGCCCCGTTGATAATCAGGTTGCTTTATATGCAAATAAAGATACAAGCTGCAGATTTTTGAAATTTCAAAAGGTCACAGATCTTTTTAAATTAAGTGTCATGTCGCGCACAAAAAAAACCTAATGTTTGTATGTTGGTTTTGACAATGTTGGAGCCACACATAGGCTTATTATGTTTTTCATGTGTTAACAAGCATCATTTCTTCCTAATCTGGTATATAACTTAACTATTGGCCATCCCTCTCACAACAGCACATAATAACGCTAAAAATATCCAGAAAGAACATTTTCTGTACATTATCTATCTGTTAGTTCTTTTGTCCCTCTGTTCCCCTGTCCAAACTGTACCAGGTTAAAGATTTTGTATTAGGAAATTATAAACACCATTAAGTTGTAGGCATATAATTATACATGTATATGAACCTTAACCTTATTGTGAATGTTCATATAAATGATGTTAACTTTTGAAAATATATGTCACATTAGAGTTGGGAGCAAAATTCATCTGAACATGCACATGTGATAGTGTGAAGGATATCAGAGGCCGATGGTAGATTTTGGGGGTAGGGGGTGGGGGGGGGGAGCTGTTTGACACAGGGCCCCAGAACCCTCTTTTTGTAGGAAAAATTTGGTTAGAGAAGTTGGCCCTTATTATGACAGTCAGTGCCCACCCCACACTTCTGGATTTTGGACCACCACTAAATTTAATAAATGATTGAGTGGTGCTTGCTTAGCAGCTAGTGGCTATCTAAGCAACGAGAACAATTATGGTAAATATATCTCTTATAGTACCTTATATATTCCAATCAATTAATCAATTGACTAATTAGATTGTATATTCCCTGTTTTCATCATTTGGTACCAGAAGAATCAAACAGAATATATATAAGCTTAATCTCACATTGTTCTCCATTTTGTTCCCTGAAGGGACAAGTTCAACTTGTTTTATTTGCATTTTCCTTGTCTTTGAAAAATTAATGGCGTTTGATAAGGAAAATATCTATTTCTGTCCTTAGTACTATCCTCATGTTGCTTCATTGGTTGATTTATGGTTTGTGTGTAACCTTTTGGCATGAATAATTAATGAAACAGAAACTGTTGGAGAAGGATCTAGGCATTTGCAACATCTATTTTAAAACCAAAAATATTCTCTGACTTTTCAGGGTATAAGTACTCTAAACACCAAGTCTTGAAGATATTGCTTCTCTTCTAGGGCATACATGTAGCAGTCCATCAAATCTTCCCTAAGTTAGATTTATGTATCCATTGCAGGTTCAGTGATATACAGGGTCACCACCCTTTGGAGTCACTCTATGTCTGAGTCTTAAATCATGAGCTAGCTTACTGTATCCTGGAAGGGGGAGAGAGGAACCCTCCCCTTTTTTTGGCTATTGAATGGGGACATATAGTGGGGCCGCTTCTGTATCCTGGGTTGCACCCACCTTTAAAAATTTGCTGGATCCCCCTCCGGAGCTAAGCATGTTACAAATTTGGCTCAGCTGAATTGTCAACTAGTATATCAAAAGGTTCATATTTATCTAACAATAGGATGTTTTTCCCTATATAGAATATAATTTGACAAAAAATTAAATTCAGTAATTATAACTACTTTAATGATAAACAAAATTTACTATCACAATTTTGGCAATAATAAAACATCTAATAAAACATCTAAACAGATTCTAAATTTACAGTATATTTTCATATTCTCTTTTCCAGCATTCTTTCTTTGTTGGATTGCTGTTTTCTAGCAAAAGTACAAATAAGATTAAAATCTCTCAAAACTTTATATTTCTATCCACAATAAACCTAGCTAATGGACATTAAAATCCATCTATCCAATCCATCCTTTGTTTAGTAAAGATATTATTTCACCTAACACTTACCAAATTTGGCTTAATATTTAATCAGAGCTAAACAAAAACGTTTCTGTCATTTTATTTTTATCACTCTATTTGTACGGCTTTATTTTACCGTAAAAAAAATCAATACGTATTGAACTGATACAAGAATATCCCTATGTCTCGGTTCTTCCCATCGACATTAATAACATACTCCAAGTCAAGGGTTGGAACGTGTTTTCAAAAGGCGTGATTATTAATATCGTAGACGATTATCACCTGACATGAACTCTCCATTTGCTAAAGTAGAAAGGATTTGTCGTAATTTTTGAACCATGAAGAGTGCCTGGAATTAAATGGAGATTTTGTATAGAAATTCAACGATCAATAATGTTGACAAGTAGATTAAAATGTGTAAACCTCATCGTATCATGCTCAAATGTTTGGTCATATTACATGATTTTTAGTTGAAAGGTTTTTTTCTGATAGTATTGGAAAAAGGTAATGAACTGTGTAAATAGACTCTGGTATATAGAAAATACTCGTTAAGGTTTAATTTCTAGTGCATTTGCTGAAAAGTATCTTTTAGCTATGTCAGGTTTTTTTTTTGTGTTTTGTATTTTCATTTGCCTAAAAGTGTCCTTTAGCTATTTTTTATTTTTTATTCTCTTTTGCGATTTATTATGGGACAATAATTATGATAAATGGGTAACGTTGGCTGCCAAGAAATCTATAAATATTTAAATTGATGCCTGAAGTCAAATTTTACTATTTTTTGCTCTTTATTGTTTAAAATTTTAATTATTTATCCAAGTATGGTTGAAATGAGATTGTAATCTAATGTCACAAAGTATAAAAAAAAAAAGAAGTCTTGAATTTCTAAAACAATTACCGGTACAGTACTGAATTATATTTTTGATATTTATGAGTTTTGTCTGAGTTTTTTTTAGCCAAAGTGATTTCATAATAGCTGCCTCAAATGGGATACAATGTGGGAAGTCATAGATTTGGTCTCAGACTAGTGCAAACCAGGCTTGAACTTTGAAATAATCTGCTTTTGGTCCAACTATACATCATTCAGGAGTAAAAGAAAAGACTGGCTGGCATATCATGAAGTAAAAAAACTTGTCTGTGGTTGGGGTTATGCATTTCTTCCAGGGGGCAGCACCTTTTGAACTAGTTCATTAAAAACCAGACTGAATGTGTCTGTCTTATATAGTCCATATAAAGATTCATACACAAATCACTTTAGCAATTTTTTTAGTACTATTTGCCACTGGACAAGAACATAAACCCATTTATCCAGAGTTCAATACTAAAATAGTAGTCTCAAGCTTTTATCCTAAAGACTTTATAAAGGAAGTTTGGAGAAGTTGACATGACAGGCACCAACCACCTGGATTATATAAATTAGTTGTTGTGTTGTTGGTTTTTTTTTTGGTTTTTTTTTTTTGGGGGGGGGGGAGGTGATAGAGGTAGGGAGGGGGAGAGAATTAAATTAAATTCTGTGCCTAGGTAGTTACAAGTATTGGTGTTAGATTAAAGAGAAGATTCATGAGAAATAATCAAAATATAATAATTACCTTAGATGTATGTTTCATTATGATACTTTATTCTGATTGGCTTACTACACATCACATGTTATTCCGTAAGCAACATTTCATTCATGATAACACGTGGTCCCACAATAAAGTGCACAGGTGAATTAAATAAAACAAAAAAAAATTAGTGTTTTCATGATCATTGCTAAAAAAATGTAATTATAAGTATTGAATGCTTCTTTTTGTAACTTCATAGGGTTGTAAAAGCGTTGACCGTGCGTACATTTTAAGGAAGCGCTTCATACAAAATGTACTTCGCCCAACGCTTTTACACCCCAATGAAGTTACAAAAAGAAGCATTCAATTCTTAAATAAATGATCTAAAAATGTCCATAAATCATAATATAGTTATCAGATATTATTTGAATTGTAGTTAATTTTAATGTAAAGGTTTTCAATGCTGAGATTCTTAAGGTGGTACCCAACACCTGCACTAAAATTAATTTGGCTTGTTTAATTTTCGTAAAACTTTGACGAAGTATTCAATTTGACCCTTTGATAAAAATATAAAAATTTCAAACAATTTGAACCAACTGTTTTATTAGAAAAAATACACTGGTTATATAGCAGTTGACAAACACTTATTTTGATCATTGAGAAGCTTAATATTCCCTCAACAACGCAACATAATTTAAACCTTTAGCTGATTTTACAGAGTTATCTCCCTGTAGTGTTAGGTACCTGCAATATTTAAATAAATAACAGCTTCTTCAATAGATGAAAATAAAAAAAGGTCTGAGTGATCATGTTTTATGATAGCCATAAACAAACATTTTAGTCAAAACATAATTCACATTTGGAAAAAAGATAGATCATATATCTCCCAAATTTATTTATGAGAAAGTGAATTATTATTATTATGTTTACATAACTTTGAAGTATGTACTTTTATGTTCAATTTGTACTTTTAGAAGCTTGTACTTTAAGAAACTATTTCCCTATAGGTAAACACAACATCTTGCATCTATAATTGATTGATAGGTATAGAAAATCTTGCCATCAAGACAATATAAACAAACACATCAGAAACTTTTTAAAGAGGAGGTAACTCTATAATAAAATTGCATGCAAAATTCCAGTTCCATGCAAAATTATGATAAATTTTTTAACTGTAAAAGTTTTTGGTCAAGGTTACGTTTTTGATGAAATTCATAATATTATGAAACCTTGAAAATAGAAAAATTTTCAACAATCAAAAGAATCCATAAAATCAAACAGGATAGAAAACTTGCACAATGTTACACCTGGTTCAAGTTTGTTTTCATTTTTTCTGTCAAATATGAACATGATGAAGTGCATATAATTTATATATGCCTGATTTTGCTCATTGTTGAAGGCTGTTCTTAACAACCAATAGCTGCTAACATCTACATCATTTAGATAGTTGACAATTGACAATCATACTTTTTATAGTGGCGGATACAGGGGGTTCAATGTATTTGAATTGGACAGGTCATATGGTTGGAACCACCCCTTTTGAAGGATCTACCCCTGTTTTCATGATATTAGTTTGTACCATCATTCTAAGTTATAAGGGAGCCCACTGACTGACCTAAATAGGGGTGGGGAGGTGGCCTCTCCAGTCAAGCTTCAGTGATTCCCTATATAATGAATCATATTTTCCCCACAAAAGTGAGGCCCTCCCTGTCTGTTGACCCCTCAATCTGACTATGATAAAGTACATTTAGCAAGTGTCTTATTTGTCAATAGGTATATTGTGTCTGAATACTGGAATAATTCAGATTATCACCTGCATTTATAAGTCATCCTTAAAGCTTAAAAAGCAACGAACACACAACACATGATTCAGAGCACTTTCTAACACACAAAAGTCATTAAGACCTTTACTATGAATATGTTTACATTGCATGTTGTACGATGGTTGCATCTTCATTTGAAGTCATTTATTCACATATTACCTGAAGAAAATTGATCATGAATAATTAATGGCATTTGTCTACTTTTGATGCACTGTGGGTTTGTTCAACAAATTCAGGTTAATCGGTACACGATGTAGGTTGGGCTGCAGTAAATAGGTTTTGTTTGATAAGGTTGTCGATAATGACTCCATGTTAAGTTACAGGTGATAAAGTACGGGAAATTATAAAAAAATCAATAAGATTATTTAAAGAATGGCTTAATATGGTCTTTGAGTCTTAAAATATTATGGGAAAGGATATTATAAAGACAATTAACGTTAATGATAACACGTGCATGTGGTTATCTTAAAATTATGTAATAGGAGTGTTTTAAGCTTGGAAAGTTTTTATTGTCTACCTTTAATTGGCATTTTAAACAAGATGGCGTGGGTTTTTTTCAAATTATAAGGGTTTAGAGGTAAAGAGGTCATTCTAAAAAATGTCATTAAAGGTAAAATCAGGTTAAACTTATCTAGCCATTTTTAAAAGAGGGGATTCCCAAACCAGGATAAAAATGGAAAAGAGGGGGCTCCAGTTTTATATCCACATTCAAATGCATTGATTGTCAAAAAAAGGGGGGGTTGACGAACCCCCAAAATCCCTAGGGCACCCTGGATCCCCAGGACATACAAGACATACCAGACATGCTGCTTTCACATCCAAAAATTTATGACTATTCTATATACATCTATATAAAAATTTATATATGAATATTATGCAAGCATGAAGATAGAGTATTATAATTAAATTTATGTCAGGTTTTTGTTCGCCTAAGTTGACGATGTTGAATTTATGTTTGGTTTTTTTTTTTTTTTATATCGGATAAGTGCAGGAAATTTAATGAAAATCAATAGGATTATTATAGGAATGGCTTGATATGGTCCTTGAATTCTAAAAATAATATAAGAAAGGTGGATATTATATTACATAATATTATAGAAACACATGGTTATATATTTATATAATAGTTCTTGAAAAACTGGTCATTATCGTGATATATGGACTGCCCACAGGACAGTGGTATTGACTAAGATAGTGATAATGACTAAGTCAAAGGCGAGGTCATTATCACTGTCGCAGTCAATACCACTGTCCTACGGGCAGTTCATGTATCACGATAATGACAAGTTTTTCATGAACTATTATGTTTATTTCATTGAGAAACTATGTTTTGGAAAATTCTCGTAAATTCAAAATGCCTAAAGCGAACTCGGGTAGTTGTACGATTTCTATGACAAAGAGTGAAGACCAGTCGTAGTAAAACTGCCATTCATTTTAGTGCAATTTTTCAGTATATAAATACTTAATCAAGTTATCTTTAATTTTATATTTAACGAAAACATATAATAAACAATTCAACAACTTAAATATAATATTAAAATCAGGAACATGTTTCATAAAAGGTAAATCTCTCTAAACAGAGAAGCCACGCCCCAGCGGTCATTATCAGATGGAAACCACGCCCCAACGGTCATTATCAGACGGAAACCACGCCCCACCGGTCATTATCATGTAAAAGTTCGTTAACGACCGGTTTTCTGGTCCGTTTTTTTCTGTTAATGACCGATGGAATTTATTACTGAAGAATAATGAATGCCATGTGACCCCTTTTTATATAATAAGAGAATCTTATTCTCAACCGATATGAAATAAAAGTTTATCTTTACTTAATGGGAGTGTGTTAAGCTTAAATGCATGGAAGTAGCTTTTATTTTGATATATATAAGCTTGAAACAAGATTTTGCGAGGGTTTAAATCCTGAAAAATGCAATCAAATCAATCCTTCATTTGATTTAGCTTAGTTAGGTCCATGTTTGAAAACCTGATAGCATTAAATCACATAAAAATGTAAAAATATAGATATTCAGAAGGCATACTAGATAATGCATAGTGCAGCATTTCACCAACTAGACACAATTTATGATGATTCTATAAATTGTTTATAAATGCATTTGTTATGCAAGGATCAGATATAAAGCGTAAAAATGTTATGAAGGCACAAGATTTAAAGCATAAAATTGTTATGAAGGCACAAGATTTAAAGCATAAAATTGTTATGCAAGCATAAGATATAAAGCATAAAATTGTTATGAAAGCATAAGATATAAAGCATAAAATTGTAATGCAAGCATAAGATATAAAGCGTAAAATTGTCATGCAAGCATAAGATATAAAGCATAGAATTGTTATGCAAGCATAAGATATAAAGCATAGAATTGTTATGCAAGCATAAGATATAAAGCGTAAAATTGTCATGCAAGCATAAGATATAAAGCATAGAATTGTTATGAAAGCATAAGATATAAAGCATAAAATTGTTATGCAAGCATAAGATATAAAGCATAAAATTGTTGTGCAAGGATAAAAAATAAAGCATAAAATTGTTATGCAAGGACAAAAAATAAAGCATAAAATTCAAGATGTAGGTTAGATTTTTAACTAATATTTTGCTTTATATAATGTGAAAGTAATTTTTGTTTCGGTTGATAAATTGCTGGGAAAGTAATAGAAATCAATAAGATTGTTATGAAAAAGGCTAAATAGGGTATCAATGTTCTAAAATATCATAAGAAAGGAAATATAAAGACAATTATCAATATCATATGACACATGTTTTTCTTTTCTTTACATTCATGACATTATAATGGAGTATAAACTTTGAAGTTTTTATTTGTGAGATGTAGCAGGATAGATTAGCTAAAAAATGGCTCGGAGGGGATCTTCTTTTCTATGTTCCTTAATTTTTTAGGCCATCTATTTGTTTGTTTTATTGTTTTCTATCCTTTGAATTTTTTGGGCACATTATTAATTCTCTATATTTTCTTTCTTCTAGATCTGTAAGCCCCATCTATGACCCTCTTTAATAGAGTATCATGTTCTAAAATATTATAAGAAAGGAAATTACGAAGACAAAGTGATATCATATAACACATGTTTTTCTTTTCTTTATGTTAGTGGTGTTTTATTTTAGTTGGGTGCAATATTGTACAGCTACACAGAATTGATCTAATAAGACATTATGACCATGCAGTAAATGCAGTAAAAATCATCTGTTATATTATTAGTGATATCTCTAATTGTCTTCATTATATCCCAGTGGCGGATCCAGAAATTTTCATAAGTGGGTTGCCCACTGACTGACCTAAGAGGAGGCTCGCTCCAGTCACGCTTCAGTGATTCCCTATATCAACAACCAATTTTTTTCCTAAAAAAGGGGGCCCGGGCCCCTACCCCCCCCCCCCCCACTCCCAAATCTGCCTCTGTAACCAGACTCAGGCTTTCTTATAATATTATAATTTATTTGAAAATTTAGAGAATATTGTTGTCCACAAACAAAGAATACCCCCGGAGTGAGGTAACAACTGTAACAAATACTCTGCATTTGTGAATAAGTTTTTCGCCATGTTATAGGAATGGTTTGTGTTCACAAAATGAAAAGAGCCATCAAAATTCATCTTAAAGTCAACACACACACAAACACAAAAAAAAAGAGTTTCGTCATGTAAGTAATGTTCCAGTTGTAGTTATGAAAAGTTTATAAATCTGGTGAGAACTTTAGCCTTATATGGTATTATGTCATAGGAGGACAGGCTAATGCAATATGCATGTTATTACATACAGAAATTCATATGAGTGATCAAAATTTACATATTTCAATCAAATATTTTCTTCAATTTACATGTGTTATAACCCATTTTGAATTGTTAATAGATGACAATATTGTTTTTATTTGATCTTGTCATGAATCATGATAGAATTATTTTGTTTTACTAATATTTTTTTTTCCATTTTGGGGTTATATAACAATACATAAATTGTATCTATTCAAAGATGTATAAACACATATTCACAAGATGTTATGCTGTCATCAAATATCAGTATTTATGTTTTTAATTTTATCTTACGTATAACATGTATAAAATTTGCTTTAAGCCTTCAATTTCAACAGCAAGTTAGAACAAAATATAAACATAATATGAAGATCTTTTTGGGGGGTTGATATTAGGTTTTACTAAAAACTGTTAGTCAAATTTTATAAAGATCAAGGTTAACGTTGTTGATCTCAGTTTCTACACTTTTCAGTGACCAGACTATATCATAATCATTTTCATATATATGAGGGATGGAAGGAACTTTTTTCAGGAATTCTTTAGGATTATGCGCTATTTAATCATGGGATAGTTATAAGGAATATCCAGTTGTTTCATCAGGAATTTTAGAATTCTTATGTTAACTATATTGTGATTGGGTATGGACACTTTAATTTCTCAGGAATTCTATATTTAACGTTTGTTTTCTCTCGAATATGAGAAGGATGAGAATCTCATTTTGTGTCAAACATAACATGATACCAAGCTGATTACTATCAGTGGCAGATCCAGCCATTTTAAAAAGGGGGGGGGGGGGGGTTTCCAACTATATGCTCCCATTCAAATGCATTGATCAGCCAAAAAAAAGGGGGGTTCCAAATCCACGGAACCCCCCCCCCCCCCCCCCCCCCCCTGGATCCGCCACTTACTATGGTCACCTTATATTATTAATAAAATATGCATGTTTAAAAATAATGCCAAAAGATGATGGCAATTTCTCTCTTGGTTCCTCATGCTGTATATGTTGTTACGCCTTATATATATAATGCAAATATATATACCGGTATTCTTACCAGATCTGAAAAAAAAACAGATTTGGTTCTGCAGTTACATATTAAGAATAGTGATTTAATAAGCTTTTTATCTTTTGCAGGATTTTTACTGTTGAGTGATAGTAACCATGACACTGGAACGAAATGTTCAGCCTGAGTATTCTACCGATATTATGACATCACGAAACACGCCTGAAAATCCCACTGGTCAAGATGAACCAATCAACAGCAAGAACGCACCCACCACACTTAATGTGCTCACAAACAGTGATGATTTTGAATTTGGCAATAGGTAGGTACTCTATCTATGATTTCCCACACAAACGTGTCAAGTTCATTATATAGGTACTTGGGGACAAGACCTTTTTTTTTAGCCACTCAATGATATCAGTGAGTAAATAGTAAAAACAAGTTATTCATAGTATACAGAAAAACTAGAAAATAATAAATATTCAAAGAAAACAGATTTAGAAAAAAGGGGGAGGGTTAATAAAAAATTGTCCCATCCCTAAGTACCTGTAGTCAGATATGGGGAAATGCTATCGATCCTCGTTTTTTTATGGGAATTACTGTTAAATTACCTCACAATTTAGGTGTAAAAAAAATGTGAGACATACATGACATATGTACAGCTCCATGTTGCCTTCCCATTAGAGGCAGATTTTGTGGTTGGGGGAGGGGGTTGGGCAGTGTGCCTGTAGTCCACCCTTTTTGGGGAAAAAATTGTTCATTGTGTAGGGAATCACTAAAACAATAAATTGAATCTCAAATACTGTTAGCAAATAATGAACTACTATTTAAATTTTCTATCAGAATACAGTAGTGTTAATCATCCTGAAATTGCATGAAATATTTGCCACTGGACAATAATTTTAGCAAACCAACAATCAATCGAGTATTTTTAGAGAGGAATGATTGTAATAATGAGGTTTGTGAACTTCCTGTGAAATAGTAAGTAATATGCTGTCTTTTGACAACAATCCCAATTTTTTTAATTTAATTATTGTGATGTAATAAATTTTGATGTTAGTCATTATTATCTCCTCTTTGAAATATTATAGTTAAAATGTACAATTTTTTTAAATCAATAAATAAATAATTTTACAGCTTTAACATCAATTAATTTGATTTTAATAGGAATCGTATTTCATCATCACTGAGTCAGTGTGTATATATTGGTATTTCACAATATACCTATTTCTTCATAATCAGGATAATAATCAGTGAGGTCAAACATACTGCTGACTCAGAAGATGATTATATATCAATATTAATAATAATATTGAATCTAATCATTGTTGACAAACATTAGAGTAGATTTATTGATTGTTTATATGTATATTTATCACAACATATTCAGCAGCATTTCTATATACAGTGGCGGATCAAGGGGGGTATCCGGGGGTTGAAACCCCCTTTTTTTTGCACGATCAAGGCATTTGAATGGGGACATATGGTTGGAACCCCCCTTTGTCCTGGATTTGGAACCCCCCTTTTTAAAATGACTGGATCTGCCCCTGATATACTATTGTAAACTGATACACATTTAAAAGTTATTATGGTTTTTGCAATGAAAAAACAACAACAAAGTTGTGGTCAATATTTTCAACATAGTTTAAATACAGGCTTTTAAAATAGTACTGAAGGAGGAATGGCATAAAATTGTTTTGTTCTGCAGTTAAACTGTTTTCTGATTGATCATTTAGTTTCAGGTCTTGAAGAATGAAAAGGTCAAGAGTCTTAGTTTATAAATATTTAAAAGAGATTAGGAGAGCATGCAGGCAGAAAAAAAGGCTACAATTGTTTGGTGTAAAATTTCTCTGCTTTTAGATTTAGGCTTCAATTTCTCATAATCAACTCCCTATGTTGGAAACAGTCTTTTCAAGCTTATTGTTTGTCAACAATTGAAGATGTTCACCTTTCTTATAATTTTTAACTGCTGAACAGTGGCCAGGGGCGGATCCATCCCCTTTTAAAAAGGGGGGTCTGAGTCCCTTAACAAGAGAAAGGTGGGTTCCAAATATTTGTCCCCATTAATCAAATGCATTGATTGTCCAAAAAAAAGGGGGACTGGTTTCCAACCCCAAGAACCTGCCAATGGTTGCCTATAAATGCTAACTATAATATTCCACTTCATTTTGACTCTTGTGGATAGTTGTCTCATTTGCAATCCAATGAAATCTCCTCATTGTTATATTAAATAATTTTAGCATTTTCAATACTATGGTGAAACCAGTGGCGGATCCAGGGGGGGGGGGGGTTCCGGGGGGTTGGAACCCCCCCTTTTTTTGGTCCATCAATGGATTTGAATGGGAGCATATAGTTGGAACCCCCCCCTTTACTCTGTGTTGAGACACCCCCTTTTTAAAATGGCTGGAAACTATATGTGTTCAAATTTCCTTGATGTTCTTACTTATGGAAATCAATATAGATGATTTCTACCAATTATTAAACATAAGAAATTCTAGCAAATTCATTAATGTTTTTGAATATTTTTTTAACAGGAGCTAAAATGAAATATTTTCTTAGTCACAGACTCACTATTACATATATAATGTACTATAGTATACTCCTCTCTGATATATCAAATAACCAAGTTGTATATAACAAACTCTCCATAATTAGAAAGACTCAGAAACCATATTATTCCGAAATAATATCACTAAAATATAATTAGAAAGACACTTAAACCACATTAATCGGAAATAATACCACAATTTTCTTAGTATAAACATAATAATCACCTGTTTATAGTATCACTGATTCATCACAGCGACCTAATTGATGATTCAGTGACACAAATAGATTTACTATGGCTATAGTATTGGTAAGTAAAGAGGTTGACTCAGCCAGTCAATCAACATAGTGTGACCTTCAGAACGACCTTGACTTTCTGAACCGCAGGTGTGCAATCATCTAGTAGGTGGGCAGCTGAAGATATAAGATCACTTGTAATTTTCGTATTGATGGAGTAGATTAGAAATTACTCCCAATTAAAACAATATGATGTTATCTGTTGTTTTGATGAGTCAGTTTGTTGAAGGGAAAGATTTGTTTGGATTGAGCCAAGAAAAATATTCTCAATATTATTTAAATTAATACTTATTTTTTTAATTAACTTTTTGTTGTTTTTAATATCTTGGATTTTCTTAACCATAAATGTATATTTTTTATGACAATCCAAAAGAACCAAAAAAATATGATATGCCCTGTTCCCCCTTTGATAAGTCCAATTGTTACAAAACTTTTTGGAATGGAGCTTTCAAACGGCCATGGCTTAAATTCCTAAGATCAAAAATTGCTTTAAAACAAACTAACACTCTTCTTCACACTGTGCTGAATTTGGAGCCTATAATGATTATGCAGATATTTTTTTATGCCCCGTCTACGATAGTAGTAGGGGCATTATGTTTTCTGGTCTGTGCGTCCGTTCGTCCGTCTGTTCGTTCGTCTGTTCGTTCGTCTGTTCGTTCGTCCGTTCGTCCGTCTGTCCCATGTCAGGTTAAAGTTTTTGGTCGAGGTAGTTTATGATGAAGTTATAGTTGCATCCATTTGTAACTTTACATACATAGTCATTATAATAGGGAATTTCTAAAAAGTACCTCAAATTTAGGTTTTGGTCCTCATTTCATGGTTCATTGAACATGAAAATGAGATTGTGTGAAACAGCTCTTTGCCAGGTTAAAGTTTTTGGTCGAGGTAGTTTATGATGAAGTTATAGTTGCATCCATTTGTAACTTTACATACATAGTCATTATGATAGGGAATTTCTAAAAAGTACCTCAAATTTAGTTTTTATGCCCCACCTACGATAGTAGAGGGGCATTATGTTTTCTGGTCTGTGGGTCCGTTCGTCCGTCTGTTCGTTCGTTCGTTCGTCTGTTCGTTCGTCCGTCTGTCCTGCTTCAGGTTAAAGTTTTTGGTCAAGGTAGTTTTTGATGAAGTTGAAGTCCAATCAACTTGAAACTTAGTACACATGTTCCTTATGATATGATCTTTCTAATTTAAATGCCAAATTAGAGTTTTGACCCCAATTTTACGGTTCACTGATAGAAAATGATAGTGCAAATTTCAGGTTAAAGTTTTTGGCTTCAGGTTAAAGTTTTTGGTCAAGGTAGTTTTTGATGAAGTTGAAGTCCAATCAACTTGAAACTTAGTATACATGTGCCCTATGATATGATCTTTCTAATTTAAATGCCAAATTAGAGTTTTGACCCCAATTTTACGGTTCACTGAACATAGAAAATGATAGTGCAAATTTCAGGTTAAAGTTTTTGGCTTCAGGTTAAAGTTTTTGGTCAAGGTAGTTTTTGATGAAGTTGAAGTCCAATCAACTTGAAACTTAGTATACATGTGCCCTATGATATGATCTTTCTAATTTAAATGCCAAATTAGAGTTTTGACCCCAATTTTACGGTTCACTGAACATAGAAAATGATAGTGCAAATTTCAGGTTAAAGTTTTTGGTCAAGGTAGTTTTTGATGAAGTTGAAGTCCAATCAACTTGAAACTTAGTATACATGTGCCCTATGATATGATCTTTCTAATTTAAATGCCAAATTAGAGTTTTGACCCCAATTTTACGGTTCACTGAACATAGAAAATGATAGTGCAAATTTCAGGTTAAAGTTTTTGGTCAAGGTAGTTTTTGATGAAGTTGAAGTCCAATCAACTTGAAACTTAGTATACATGTGCCCTATGATATGATCTTTCTAATTTAAATGCCAAATTAGAGTTTTGACCCCAATTTTACGGTTCACTGAACATAGAAAATGATAGTGCAAATTTCAGGTTAAAGTTTTTGGCTTCAGGTTAAAGTTTTTGGTCAAGGTAGTTTTTGATGAAGTTGAAGTCCAATCAACTTGAAACTTAGTATACATGTGCCCTATGATATGATCTTTCTAATTTAAATGCCAAATTAGAGTTTTGACCCCAATTTTACGGTTCACTGAACATAGAAAATGATAGTGCAAATTTCAGGTTAAAGTTTTTGGTCAAGGTAGTTTTTGATGAAGTTGAAGTCCAATCAACTTGAAACTTAGTATACATGTGCCCTATGATATGATCTTTCTAATTTAAATGCCAAATTAGAGTTTTGACCCCAATTTTACGGTTCACTGAACATAGAAAATGATAGTGCAAATTTCAGGTTAAAGTTTTTGGTCAAGGTAGTTTTTGATGAAGTTGAAGTCCAATCAACTTGAAACTTAGTATACATGTGCCCTATGATATGATCTTTCTAATTTAAATGCCAAATTAGAGTTTTGACCCCAATTTTACGGTTCACTGAACATAGAAAATGATAGTGCAAATTTCAGGTTAAAGTTTTTGGTCAAGGTAGTTTTTGATGAAGTTGAAGTCCAATCAACTTGAAACTTAGTATACATGTGCCCTATGATATGATCTTTCTAATTTAAATGCCAAATTAGAGTTTTGACCCCAATTTTACGGTTCACTGAACATAGAAAATGATAGTGCAAATTTCAGGTTAAAGTTTTTGGTCAAGGTAGTTTTTGATGAAGTTGAAGTCCAATTAACTTGAAACTTAGTATACATGTGCCCTATGATATGATCTTTCTAATTTAAATGCCAAATTAGAGTTTTGACCCCAATTTTACGGTTCACTGAACATAGAAAATGATAGTGCAAATTTCAGGTTAAAGTTTTTGGCTTCAGGTTAAAGTTTTTGGTCAAGGTAGTTTTTGATGAAGTTGAAGTCCAATCAACTTGAAACTTAGTATACATGTGCCCTATGATATGATCTTTCTAATTTAAATGCCAAATTAGAGTTTTGACCCCAATTTTACGGTTCACTGAACATAGAAAATGATAGTGCAAATTTCAGGTTAAAGTTTTTGGTCAAGGTAGTTTTTGATGAAGTTGAAGTCCAATCAACTTGAAACTTAGTATACATGTGCCCTATGATATGATCTTTCTAATTTAAATGCCAAATTAGAGTTTTGACCCCAATTTTACGGTTCACTGAACATAGAAAATGATAGTGCAAATTTCAGGTTAAAGTTTTTGGTCAAGGTAGTTTTTGATGAAGTTGAAGTCCAATCAACTTGAAACTTAGTATACATGTGCCCTATGATATGATCTTTCTAATTTAAATGCCAAATTAGAGTTTTGACCCCAATTTTACGGTTCACTGAACATAGAAAATGATAGTGCAAATTTCAGGTTAAAGTTTTTGGCTTCAGGTTAAAGTTTTTGGTCAAGGTAGTTTTTGATGAAGTTGAAGTCCAATCAACTTGAAACTTAGTATACATGTGCCCTATGATATGATCTTTCTAATTTAAATGCCAAATTAGAGTTTTGACCCCAATTTTACGGTTCACTGAACATAGAAAATGATAGTGCAAATTTCAGGTTAAAGTTTTTGGTCAAGGTAGTTTTTGATGAAGTTGAAGTCCAATCAACTTGAAACTTAGTATACATGTGCCCTATGATATGATCTTTCTAATTTAAATGCCAAATTAGAGTTTTGACCCCAATTTTACGGTTCACTGAACATAGAAAATGATAGTGCAAATTTCAGGTTAAAGTTTTTGGTCAAGGTAGTTTTTGATGAAGTTGAAGTCCAATCAACTTGAAACTTAGTATACATGTGCCCTATGATATGATCTTTCTAATTTAAATGCCAAATTAGAGTTTTGACCCCAATTTTACGGTTCACTGAACATAGAAAATGATAGTGCAAATTTCAGGTTAAAGTTTTTGGTCAAGGTAGTTTTTGATGAAGTTGAAGTCCAATCAACTTGAAACTTAGTATACATGTGCCCTATGATATGATCTTTCTAATTTAAATGCCAAATTAGAGTTTTGACCCCAATTTTACGGTTCACTGAACATAGAAAATGATAGTGCAAATTTCAGGTTAAAGTTTTTGGTCAAGGTAGTTTTTGATGAAGTTGAAGTCCAATTAACTTGAAACTTAGTATACATGTGCCCTATGATATGATCTTTCTAATTTAAATGCCAAATTAGAGTTTTGACCCCAATTTTACGGTTCACTGAACATAGAAAATGATAGTGCAAATTTCAGGTTAAAGTTTTTGGCTTCAGGTTAAAGTTTTTGGTCAAGGTAGTTTTTGATGAAGTTGAAGTCCAATCAACTTGAAACTTAGTATACATGTGCCCTATGATATGATCTTTCTAATTTAAATGCCAAATTAGAGTTTTGACCCCAATTTTACGGTTCACTGAACATAGAAAATGATAGTGCAAATTTCAGGTTAAAGTTTTTGGTCAAGGTAGTTTTTGATGAAGTTGAAGTCCAATCAACTTGAAACTTAGTATACATGTGCCCTATGATATGATCTTTCTAATTTAAATGCCAAATTAGAGTTTTGACCCCAATTTTACGGTTCACTGAACATAGAAAATGATAGTGCAAATTTCAGGTTAAAGTTTTTGGTCAAGGTAGTTTTTGATGAAGTTGAAGTCCAATCAACTTGAAACTTAGTATACATGTGCCCTATGATATGATCTTTCTAATTTAAATGCCAAATTAGAGTTTTGACCCCAATTTTACGGTTCACTGAACATAGAAAATGATAGTGCAAATTTCAGGTTAAAGTTTTTGGCTTCAGGTTAAAGTTTTTGGTCAAGGTAGTTTTTGATGAAGTTGAAGTCCAATCAACTTGAAACTTAGTATACATGTGCCCTATGATATGATCTTTCTAATTTAAATGCCAAATTAGAGTTTTGACCCCAATTTTACGGTTCACTGAACATAGAAAATGATAGTGCAAATTTCAGGTTAAAGTTTTTGGTCAAGGTAGTTTTTGATGAAGTTGAAGTCCAATCAACTTGAAACTTAGTATACATGTGCCCTATGATATGATCTTTCTAATTTAAATGCCAAATTAGAGTTTTGACCCCAATTTTACGGTTCACTGAACATAGAAAATGATAGTGCAAATTTCAGGTTAAAGTTTTTGGTCAAGGTAGTTTTTGATGAAGTTGAAGTCCAATCAACTTGAAACTTAGTATACATGTGCCCTATGATATGATCTTTCTAATTTAAATGCCAAATTAGAGTTTTGACCCCAATTTTACGGTTCACTGAACATAGAAAATGATAGTGCAAATTTCAGGTTAAAGTTTTTGGTCAAGGTAGTTTTTGATGAAGTTGAAGTCCAATTAACTTGAAACTTAGTATACATGTGCCCTATGATATGATCTTTCTAATTTAAATGCCAAATTAGAGTTTTGACCCCAATTTTACGGTTCACTGAACATAGAAAATGATAGTGCAAATTTCAGGTTAAAGTTTTTGGCTTCAGGTTAAAGTTTTTGGTCAAGGTAGTTTTTGATGAAGTTGAAGTCCAATCAACTTGAAACTTAGTATACGTGTGCCCTATGATATGATCTTTCTAATTTAAATGCCAAATTAGAGTTTTGACCCCAATTTTACGGTTCACTGAACATAGAAAATGATAGTGCAAATTTCAGGTTAAAGTTTTTGGTCAAGGTAGTTTTTGATGAAGTTGAAGTCCAATCAACTTGAAACTTAGTATACATGTGCCCTATGATATGATCTTTCTAATTTAAATGCCAAATTAGAGTTTTGACCCCAATTCTACGGTTCACTGAACATAGAAAATGATAGTGCAAATTTCAGGTTAAAGTTTTTGGTCAAGGTAGTTTTTGATGAAGTTGAAGTCCAATCAACTTGAAACTTAGTATACATGTGCCCTATGATATGATCTTTCTAATTTAAATGCCAAATTAGAGTTTTGACCCCAATTTTACGGTTCACTGAACATAGAAAATGATAGTGCAAATTTCAGGTTAAAGTTTTTGGCTTCAGGTTAAAGTTTTTGGTCAAGGTAGTTTTTGATGAAGTTGAAGTCCAATCAACTTGAAACTTAGTATACATGTGCCCTATGATATGATCTTTCTAATTTAAATGCCAAATTAGAGTTTTGACCCCAATTTTACGGTTCACTGAACATAGAAAATGATAGTGCAAATTTCAGGTTAAAGTTTTTGGTCAAGGTAGTTTTTGATGAAGTTGAAGTCCAATCAACTTGAAACTTAGTATACATGTGCCCTATGATATGATCTTTCTAATTTAAATGCCAAATTAGAGTTTTGACCCCAATTTTACGGTTCACTGAACATAGAAAATGATAGTGCAAATTTCAGGTTAAAGTTTTTGGTCAAGGTAGTTTTTGATGAAGTTGAAGTCCAATCAACTTGAAACTTAGTATACATGTGCCCTATGATATGATCTTTCTAATTTAAATGCCAAATTAGAGTTTTGACCCCAATTTTACGGTTCACTGAACATAGAAAATGATAGTGCAAATTTCAGGTTAAAGTTTTTGGCTTCAGGTTAAAGTTTTTGGTCAAGGTAGTTTTTGATGAAGTTGAAGTCCAATCAACTTGAAACTTAGTATACATGTGCCCTATGATATGATCTTTCTAATTTAAATGCCAAATTAGAGTTTTGACCCCAATTTTACGGTTCACTGAACATAGAAAATGATAGTGCAAATTTCAGGTTAAAGTTTTTGGTCAAGGTAGTTTTTGATGAAGTTGAAGTCCAATCAACTTGAAACTTAGTATACATGTGCCCTATGATATGATCTTTCTAATTTAAATGCCAAATTAGAGTTTTGACCCCAATTTTACGGTTCACTGAACATAGAAAATGATAGTGCAAATTTCAGGTCAAAGTTTTTGGTCAAGGTAGTTTTTGATAAAGTAGAAGTCCAATCAACTTGAAACTTAGTATACATGTTCCCTTTGATAAGATCATTCTAATTTTAATGCCAAATTAGAGAATTTATTCCAATTTCACAGTCCTTTAAACATAGAAAATGATAGTGTGAGTGGGGCATCCGTGTACTGTGGACACATTCTTGTTTTACCAAGCATTGAGGCTTTTGAGATCTGTTGTTTTTTTTTTTATGCTTTCATTTATATGTTATAGAAAGTTTAATTATGAACGTAATTAATTTTTCACTTCAAAGGTTTAAATGACAAAACTGACAATGATAATAACTGCTAGATCACGAATATTTTGTTCTTGATGAAAAGATAGAACGAAGGATCAATCCTCTACTAAAATGGTTAATCATAAGGCAGACGTATTTGGAAATGTTTGCCATAAACTATTTATAATTATTGTAAATCATGACCATCTACCGTATATTAAATCCTCATGGCTAATATTTGCCCACTCAAGATTAGATAAATCAATAAGTAGTAAGTCCAATTAAATTGCTTCTTGTCTCAGAGTTCTTGGAAATTGGTGTAAGGCTGGGAAGGTCTGATGGAGCTTGTTGTTATGTTGTTTTACTGACGTAAAACTTTTGTTTTGTAATAATGTAAACGTAGTGCTAGGTCACATGGTTGACCAGACTCCTATTTAACCCCTCCACATTTTTTCGCCTGTCCCAAGTCAGGAGCCTCTGGCCTTTGTTAGTCTTGTATTATTTTAATTTTAGTTTCTTGTGTACAATTTGGAAATTAGTATGGTGTTCATTATCACTGAACTAGTATATATTTGTTTAGGGGCCAGCTGAGGGACGCCTGGGGGTGAGGGAATTTCTCGCTACATTGAAGACCTGTTGGTGACCTTAGCTTCTGCTGTTGTTTTTTCTATGGTTGGGTTGTTGTCTCTTTGACACATTCCCCATTTCCATTCTCAATTTTATCCTATTTTATTTTGTGGTTTTGTAGCTTGAGATGTATCTTTGTGGCTAAGTGGTTTGACTTCTGTTGATTATAATTTTTTTCAGATGAGTGTAGGTATATAGATCAATTATGGTTGACCACACTCTAATTTGTTTTGTGGTTTTGTAGCACGAGATGTATCTTTGTGGCTAAAGTTGTTTGACCAGAAGAATGAAGGTATAGGTGTATGCATATGGATGACCACCCTCTAATTTGTTTTGTGGATTAATATCTTAATTTAGATAATCATTGTGGCTTTAAAACAGTCTATAGAGACTTTTTCAGAAGATTTTGGACTGAAATAGAATCTTGTGGATATTCAATTTTGTAGTATTGCCAAATCTGCATACAATTAAAGTCTTATACAAAATGTTGAAGTTTTAAATATTGCTTCACCTTTACCCCTTTATTCCACAAACATTGGTAATGATTCTTCAGTGAACTTTTTCGATTTGTCATGGAGAACTCCCAGCATGTTGAGTTGTAATATCCACACTCTATGATTGCTGGCTTTATAATAAACACCTTGTCTGGCTGTCTGTTCATTTTAACCTATAGTACTTTTTGAATCTGTCAGACACCTACTTCCTGTTTACCGATTGTTTAATTTTCTAGCGGGTGAATAATGCTTCTAAACACGATAATGAATGCTCTTTTATTTTAATTGCAAAAGAAGCTTATAAAAATAGCCATATGATGTGAGAGGAAAAAGGCTGTTCCGCATGCATAAACACATTTAGTTTCAACATTTTACAAAAAAAAATTAAAAGTGCTTTTAAATTTGTAAATTATCTAAAAACAATAATGACCACTTGTGAGAAAATTGGCAAATAGCAAATAAGTGGGTTAAACCTTTCATCTGTTAATTGCAAATTTTCAAACATTATAAGTGATCAATTAAAAACTTTATGCTGTAATATAATACAGTATAAATCAATAGTTCATATATATATATATAACATGCTCATGATACTCAGCTGGTTATGCATGGAATATTTGCTACTGGACCTTATGCAAACTACTATAAAATGTTACCTTAATTATATTCATTCTAATTAGCAAGCGTTACCTATAAAAACTGAAATGATACATGTATATTAACCTCGGATATAAGTTTTAATTACCTCCCCTGTTCTGGGTTGCAAATTGTTCAAGAGAAATAAAATTTTGTTTTTTTTATGGCACATATTGAAAACTTATTATTGTAAAATCATGAAAAAAAAAATAGGTCTAAAGCATGGAAGTTTTCAGAATCATGTATATATTTTGTACCTTTCACTTTCTTTACAAAATAATTAAAAAAGCTTATAGTTGGCAACAAGATAGTTAGAAAAATAAATAAATCAATCATAATTCTTTCCTTTATAAATTGATTGCTAATTTTCCTAGGATATTGAATTGAAAAACTCTGCTGAGAACCTTATAGTAAGTGGCACTGCAATTGGAAATTTAAGAGCAACTGATTGAGTATATTAAACTGTAAAATATCAAAACCCATTTTAATAATCTTACGTATTCAGGCCTGCATTTACAGTGCTGCTACAACATGTGCAAGAATCACAAAAATCAATTAAACTATTGTTACTTTTTGAAGATTTGTGCAATCTAACACAGCATGGCTTATACCCACATCTCTTTCACTCCATCAAACACACTCCTAATAACAGACTTTATCTTTTTTTTACATAACACTCGGACTCCATGATATCTTTTAATGACAAATAATTTTCCTTTGATTACATAAACTTTAACACCAACATATATTTTTTTTTCAATAATTATCAATAACTTGTATCTTAATATTTTTTTCATTTCTTTTTCAATAATTATGAATTACTTGCATCTTAATATTATTTTTTTCATTGTTGACAACCCATATAAACATCACCTCAGCTTGTTTGTTTTGATAAGGTACTTAAACATCTGTTTTTCTAATACTTTTTTAATTATTCTGACATGACTTGTTGTCTAAGACAGGTGGAGGCAATGTTTGGTTTTGATCAACAACCCCTGTATAGTGGATACATGATATGAAGAACAGCACTAAAGATGATGCTTATGAATTTAATTTACAGTTACTTAAAATTATCTCCAGTGACTGGAGATAATTTTTAGTAACTGTAAAGTGGCTGCCAGTGGCAGATCCAGGGCTGGTTTAGACAATCAATGCATTAGAATGGGCGACATGTGATTGGAACCCCCCCCCCCCCTTTTGTCCTGGGTTAGGAACCCTCCCTTTTTATACGACCGCAAAAATTTTAATTTTTCGTCGTATATTGCTATCACGTTGTCGTCGTCGTCGACGTCCGAATACTTTTAGTTTTCGCACTCTAACTTTAGTAAAAGTAAATAGAAATCTATGAAATTTTAACACAAGGTTTATGACCACAAAAGGAAGGTTGTGATTGGTTTTGGGAGTTTTGATCCAAACATTTTAGGAATTAGGGGCCAAAAAGGGCAAAAATAAGCATTTTCTTGTTTTTCGCACTATAACTTTAGTATTAGTAAATAGAAATCAATGAAATTTAAACACAAGGTTTATGACCACAAAAGGAAGGTTGGGATTGATTTTGGGAGATTTAGTTCCAACAGTTTAGGAATTAGGGCCCATAAAAGGGCCCAAATAAGCATTATTCTTGGTTTTCGCACAATAACTTTAGTATTAGTAAATAGAAATCAATGAAATTTAAACACAAGGTTTATGACCACAAAAGGAAGGTTGGGATTGATTTTGGGAGTTGAGGTCCAAACAGTTTAGGAATTAGGGGCCAAAAAGGGGCCCAAATAAGCCTTTTTTTTGGTTTTTGCACCATAACTTTAGTATAAGTAAATAGAAATCTATGAAATTTAATCAAGGTTTAGGACCATAAAAGGAAGGTTGGGATTGATTTTGGGAGTTTTGGTCCCAACAGTTTAGGAATAAGGGGCCCAAAGGGTCCAAAATTAAACTTTGAATAATTGGGGTTCTTTGATATGCCGAATCTAACTGTGTTTGTAGATTCTTGATTTTTGGTCCCGTTAACAAATTGGTCTATATTAAGGTACAAAGGGTCCAAAATTAAACTTTGTTTGATTTTGACAAAAATTGAATCCTTGGGGTTCTTTGATATGCTGAATTTAAAAATGTACTTAGATTTTTGATTATTGACCCAGTTTTCAAGTTGGTCCAAATCGGGGTCCAAAATTAAACTTTGTTTGATTTCATCAAAAATTGAATAATTGGGTTTCTTTGATATGCCGATTCTAACTGTGTATGTAGATTCTTAATTTTTGGTATTTTTTCAAATTGGTCAACATAAAGGTACAAAGGGTCCAAAATTAAACTTAGCTTGATTTTAACAAAAATTGAATTCTTGGGTTTCTTTGATATGCTGAATCTAAATATGTACTTAGATTTTTTATTATTGGCCCAGTTTTCAAGTTGGTCCAAATCAGGATCCAAAATTATTATATTAAGTATTGTGCAATAGCAAGAAATTTTCAATTGCAGAGTATTCAGCAATAGCAAGAAATCTTCAATTGCACAGTATTGTGCAATTAGCAAGAAATTTTCAATTACACAGTATTGAGCAATAGCAAGAAATCTTCAATTGCACAGTATTGTGCAATAGCAAATATTTTCAATTGCACAGTATTGCGCAATAGCAAGAAATATCTAATTGCACAATATTGTGCAATAGCAAGAAATTTTCAATTGATTGGAGTTATCTTTCTTTGTCCAGAATAGTAGTTGAATCAACTTAAATCATTGTTTTATACAATATACAATGTATATTTTTACTTTTACTACCAACTGATAAATTAAAACAATCTTTACCATTCAGTGATAACAAGCACTTTTTTTACATTTTAATATTTTATGATGTATTTAAATGAGTAGTTATTGCTATTTCTTCAATTTTTTTGAGAGGATTAATATTCAACAGCATAGTGAATTGCTCAAAGGCAAAACAAACATTTTAAGTTCATTAGACCACATTCATTATGGTCAGAAACCTATGCTGTGTCAACTATTTAATCACAGTCCAAATTTAGAGCTGAATCCAGCTTGAAAGTTGTGTCCATACTTGCCCCAACCGTTCAGGGTTCAACCTCTGCGGTCGTATAAAGCTGTGCCCTGCGGAGCATCTGGTTTAAAATGGCTGGATCCGCCCCTGATCTCCCCATTGCAGCAGCATAGGCAGTTGCAATTATGGAAAGGTGACTTTGGTTAAAGGTTAATACCAAGGATTAGGGAGAGGGTATGGATTTTTATCTATACCTCCCCATTTTCAACATTATTAAAACTTAAAAACTTCATGAAAAAAAGTTCCCCAACACCCCTCAAATGAAATAATAAAAACTTCAGAAATCTTTTTTACATCAAACAAACTATTTATTGAATTAATGTCAAGAGTTTTTCCTTTAATTTTTATACAAATGTTTTGATTTTGTCAAATATATATAGGAAGATGTGGTGTGAGTGCCAGTGAGACAACTCTCCATCCAAATAACAATTTATAAAAGTAAATCATTATAGGTCAATGTACTGCCTTCAACACGAAGACTTATGGCTCACACCGAACAACAAGCTTATGATAAAGGGCCCCACAATTACTAATGTAAAACCATTCAAACGAAAAAACCAACGGTCTGATTTATATAAAAAACGAGAAAAGAGAAACATGTATAAATACATAAACAAAAGACAAGTACTGTACAAATGCAAATGCCATTTTGCTTAATTTTGCTCATCATAATACTCATCATAACAGTGGCCGATACAGAAATTTTCATAAGTGGGGGCCCACTGACTGCTTAAAGAAGGGGCCTGCTCCAGACACGCTTCAGTGGTTCCCTATATAAGCAACCAAATTTTTTCCCAAAAAGGGGGGCATGGGCCCCAATCCGCCTCTCCATAATGCTGCACCCAGTTGTTTCGTAGCTACTGTAAGATTATTTAGGACTTTATTGTTGGGTTACTGTCTCATTTGATATATATCATACTTCTTTTGATTTTAACTAGAAGTATTATTATTGCATAGCAATATAATATTTCCCACAGAAAGTAACCAAACGTTAGCGTGCAATAAATTCCAATATTGCACTAGTGCAATAAATCTTCAAATTCATGACGTCATCAACGACAAAATCTTATTTTAAATCAATTTTTACTTTAAAATATTATATTGCTATACAATAAAAGGGTTATTGCATGAATATTGGGGAATTATGTCCCTCGTAGAACATATATCGCACTCACAAGCTCGTGCAATATAAAATTCTACTCGGGACAATATTCCCCAATATTCATGCAATAACCCTATATTATGAAGCTTTTCAATTTCTTAGATCAACACACATAATGTACAATAACTTTTAAAATTTTACAAATCTGAATTAGCTATAATGTGATGAGTATAGTGTACAAGGGTTGATAAGATGTTTTTGGCAGTACCTCAATATTTGTTGATGATACAATAATCAGTTTGACATGCATTTATCACTTATTGTATCAATGTGTATGAAACAGGATGGTTTGTTTTTCTCTATTACTTCAAGTTCTTATTGAATATGAAAAGGATTAAATTGATCCACAATGGTTCGGTAAGTTTTATAAATAGGAACTAGGACAGAGAAGGAGGGGGGGATCCTTTGTCACAGTATTGAATATCTTCAATGCTGAATGAAGCCTATCTCAAAAGTTTCTAATTTTATAGCATTAATTTTATATGTTTAATGAATGACAATTAAATCAGGATTTCCCTAATGAGATAAGTTATATCATGAAAACAAATGAAATGAAAAAAATTTCCTTATAATATAATATCTTGAGAAATGTGATTTCATTTGTTTCAGCACATATAAGCTTTCAAAAAAGCCTGACTGATTTTTGAATCTTTGATAAATTCAAAAGTTCATCGAATAAAGTTGTTTTGATTCAATTTATTTATTACAAAAAATATTAAACAAGCGACCACATACCCTACATACGGTAAAAAGTGAATTCATTTGTTTGCACAACTCCAGTGGTAAACTTGTAAACCCTACGAAAAATCTGGCTAAACGAGTTTAAGAATCTCTTGAATCAATTAACAATATTTACTTGATTAAATCTAAACATGTGTTGATATGATATGGGTTCTGTAAACATGTTAGATTTCCATGCATCCCTTATTTCTCTTATATTTGATATGTTTCCCTCAGTTTTAGTTTGTAACCCGGATTTGTTTTTTCTCTATCGATTTATGAATTTTGAACAGCGGTAAACTACTGTTGCCTTTATTTATTTATAACATAATTTATTTTTTTTTTTTTTTAAATTTCATATAGTTTTGCCTAAGACCAGTTTTAAATGTTTAGAAAAAGAAAATGAAATTTAGAGTTTTTTTTACCCAGAGTTCATGATTTTTATATATATGAGAGTAGTATAATGTGTCCTATGGACATTTATTCTGATTTATAAAAAAGAAGATGTGGTATGATTGCCAATGAGACAACTCTCCACAAGAGACCAAAATAACACAGAAATTAACAACTATTAAGGTCACCGTACGACCTTCAACTATGAGCAAAGCCCATACCGCAGAGTCAGCACTATAAAAGCTTAAGGCCTCTAAATGACAATGTAAAACAATTCAAACGAGAAAACTAACAGCCTTATTTATATATAAAAAAAATGTTTGCATTGTTGTATTGTTGTGTTGCAGTCTCATTGAAAACTTATGTCTTCTCTTTCATGAATCTTTTATTATAAAGGTGAATGAACCTGAGTTAATTTTGACTGACATGTAACATACAGTTGAGTGAGGGCCCTCATGGGGTTTTTGATTATGTGATTACTTGGCCGTTTTTTTAATGATTATTTGATTATTAAGCCAAATATTTCATGATTATTTGATTACCTAGGACTGTATTTTTAGTTTATGATTATTTGATTACTAAAGATAAGCAAATATTTAATGATTATGTGATTATATTGGCAAAAAAATGGTGATTATGTGATTACTAGGACCCCCCCATGAGGGGCCTCTTGAGTGCATATCATAAACATATTCCTTAAGTTGTCAAATAATAATAAATTAAGCTTGTCAAGAAAATGTGCAACAACAAAATAAATACAGTTTATTAGATAGTTGTAGACATGCAGATATTTGTTGCATAGCCAAGTTGGACCTTCTCCCATTTAGGTACACCGACTGTCAATCTAAAATATAAGGAAGTTCATTTTAGTACATTTTGAAGTACCTTATAGTCTCTAGGCAATGTAGGAAAGGTGTACTGATATAAGAGGTCTCTCAACACATTAGCTCCAAATGGAGCTTTCGTTAGTAGAAGCCATATTAAATTTGTATATTATAGGCTATATAGATGTGGTATGAGTGGGAATGAGACAACTCTCCATCCAAGTCACAATTTTATAAAAAGTAAACCATTATAGGTCAAAGTAATGTCTTCAACACAGAGCCTTGGCTCACACCCGACAGCAAGCTATACTGGTCCCCAAAAAAGAGAAGTGTAATGTACCTATTCAAACAGGGAAACCAGTCTGCACCAAAAACTTTTTCAACTACTAGTCCGAAGACCAATATTCTGTAATTTTTCTTATTGGGCCAAACAAAGTTTTGCAAAAACTTTCTAGTCCGATTGAAATTTTACTTATAGTCTGGGGCATCAGACTAGTTCCTAACCCTGCAGACTGGGAAACCAACAATCTAATCTATCTAAACAACGAGGAACAATAAACAGTTAAAATGAACCACATAATAAACCACAACCACTGAACAATAGGTTCCTGAAATGCCTTAATAGTCTGATCTCTTATTAGTCTTGAAGTCATTGTGTGTAAAAGTGCAATTACAAATGACAGAAAAAATGTCTAAATTCTTTCCAGACTTTTCCTTTTTCTAGACCCCAATTTTCTTTCCTGTTAATAATATCCAGCACGTACTTGTTGATATCAGCAACCCATCCCATATACCAAATATCTGAAGATACCAGCAGATTTCCTTTCTGCAATATATTTCATGTTACACAAACCCCCTTCTCTAACTTAATTTGATCCTATCTTTTTTGAAAAGACAATCCATCTTTCTTATTGAAATTGTCAGAGAAAATCTTCTGAGACTTCTACAATGAAAATGAATGTGGAAAAGTTGTGTAGGATGAGTGTTTATATGGGTAACTTATCTTGATGAATGTCAGGGAAGAAAGATTCAAGTCGAGTTAATTAGTTAAATAAGACAGTTATTGGAACCTCTTTTATTCATTGAAACATGTGAAATAAGTGTCAACTCAACATTTTTATGCCCCACCTACGATAGTAGAGGGGCATTATGTTTTCTGGTCTGTGCATCTGTTCGTCCGTCCATCCCTCTGTCGGACTGTCCTTCCGTCCGTCCGTTCAGGTAAAAGTTTTTGGTCAAGTAGTTTGTGATGAAGTTGAAGTCCAATCAACTTCAATCAAACTTAGTACACATGTGCCCTATGAATTGATCTTTCTAATTTTAATGCCAAATTAGAGTTTTGACCCAAATTTCACAGTTCACTGAACATAGAAAATGATAGTGCGAGTGGGGCATCCGTGTAAATCATTCCGTAAAATCTAGCAACACATTGCAGTTCTTAAGGTCAATTTTTAAATAAGACATTATAATTCCGTTTTTTGCATTGTAATTAATATTGTTAACTCAGCATTTTGGAATCCTTATTCCTTAAAAATCTAGCTAAAAATTCTAGGTGAACTTTCAAATAAGATAAATTTTTAAATTTAACTATAAATCTTCAAAATAAACTACCAAAATGAGCTTTTGGAATCATGATTAAGAAGTTTATTTGGCAATATGTCTTAAACTTATATGCCAGTAGTACCGGTATATGAACTCTGACAAATAATAGGAGTCCACTGTATAAAGGCACTTTAGGTCACATTGTATAAATGCCTCATAGGTCACCTGAGGTCACTTTTAAATGAATTTGGTAGGCTTAATTCATTATAATTATGAATAACATAACACCGCTATGTTAAGGTTGCACTATAGTCCTTTTAAAGGTGATGTAGGTTGAAGGTTCCCTGAAAAAAAAAAACCAAGGGCATTGAGTGAGCTCTTAAATGTCTTTATTTTTTCTCAAGTAACTAAAAGCTGCCTGTTGAATTCACTGTGATCAACAATTGTTAAACTAACTTGAAATTGTGTATGATCGAATGCAGTACTATACATGTTGCTTAAGTTTATCTCAGTCGTAGACTAATCATTAAACTCTTAATGTTTTTCTTATCATGAATTACCATATTCTATTTTGACTTTACCAGCGATTTATAGTGAAAGATGTATAAAAACATCATATTCATTCTGATGATCTGACCTGAAGATTTTTATTTTCTATAGTCCTGCTGCTGTTATCAATGGATCTTTCTGACAAATATTGCCTTGTTTCATAAGGAAGTTGAACTTAATCTGTTGGTAACATTAGGAAAGACCATTATACAATGCTGCAAACATCACAATTCATCTGTATATGTGTATGGAGTACAGTGTAGCTAGATTTTCTCTGATGCTTAGTCCAATGACTATTCTATAATTTTAAAAAATAAAATCTTTTTTGTTCCCCAACATGAAGTACTCAATTATGGAATTTGAATTTTCCAGCAGATTGTAGTTTTAGATGTCTATAATCATGGTTAAAACATCATCTTCATTCTGATTAGTCTGCAACTGATCGAAGTGCTGTTATCAATGAATCTTTCTGACAAAAAATGCCTTGTTTTGTAAGGAAGTTTAACTTAATCTGTTGCTAACATTAGGAAAGACCATTTTACAGTACTGCTAACATCACAAATCATCTGAAAAATTAATGAAAAACTCATTAAAAACCAATCAGAAAACAAAATGCTTCATTATACAGCATTTCCAACCAAATTGTAAATCCAAACACATATACTTCCGGTCAAGATGGCGACGTCCACGTTTTTTAAATAAGAAACAAAATAAGTTAAAAGGACACTGAATTGAGGATCGATTCCTTCAAAATATAAACGAAAATACAGAATAGTAAGCATACTCATTTATCACGCCATTCTCGGAGACAAACATGAGCTCCAGATTATCAAAACCCCCAGCAAAGTTCGACGACTGTGTTACAGGAGGGGAAATTGACAATGCTATCAAAAACAATGAAAATCCGTTAATCCATAAACAATCTGATGGCCGAACAAATAATGTAACATTCAAAACCGAGCATACCGAAGTATGGAAAAATGTACTTCTGTCCCATTTTGGAAATGACGCATCACATTTGATTAAAGACGGTGGCAACCCCTCGGTCATCAAAGTAACACCTACCGATGAATCTGGCACTGTTTTTCAAATAAAGATAAACATATATAAAACTGGGTCAATAGTTATTCAAGGTGCAAAATGTGCAAAATTCGAAGAAAAGTACTTTCAAATTCTCAAAGACGAAGTTGTCAAAATTGTTCAGGAAGCCCAACCCAACTGTAATCCACAAAATCAAATTAACGTTAACCAAACCACAGCTTCACTGAAAGAAAAACCTGACGAGGAAGCCACTATACCTAAAACTTTAGATGACAGCTCACTAACATTACATTTAGATCCAGAGATGACAGTGATCGAACAAAAAGACAATATTTGCAACTCGCCTTCATCAATGCATAATAATAAACAATTCACATCAACACCAGTGTCTAAAAAATCGACACTTACTCCGAAAGCCAAAGTGGCCCATCACCAAGAAACGCTTCACTCAAATCTGGACAGCATTTTTACTGTGCTTGAAACTGTTGATACAGCACTTGTCTCTATAGTTGGTATAGTTTCAGACATCAAACATGCTGTTAATGATTTTGACAACTTATCGTCAAAGAGTGAAAACCAACTCAAGACTTTCACAAAACATATCAAAGAACAACTTAGTACTATAGAAAGCAAAATAAAACATAACAATACATCTATAGAGTCTCTACATGTGAAATCTAATTCACTTGATAAACAAGTAAAAGATTTAAATATAAACCAAATTAAAATTATGGACAAGTTGGATATTATTCAAAAATCAGTTCTATCGCACAGAGAGGAACAAGAGGATTCAATAACAGAACTTAAAGAAAAATTTCATACGTTTGAAACACAAATTATAAAGGAACATGATAAACATAAAAAAGTTAAACCAAACGTACAAGATGAGACTGCATTTTCTCTCAACAATATCCTGGACAAGCCGAAGGACATTAACAACAACGATCAAAGTATAGATAGTTCTCAAATACACCCAGGCGATGATACTAAACCAGGAACAGACATAGACAATCTCATTCTTGGTGATTCCATAATTAGAAGAATTCAAGCAAGGAGATTCAACCCATATGAATCTACAGTAATAAACTATATAAATGGGGGGGCTGACAGTTGTATAGAATATGTGCAGGAGGCCGGTTATAAATTAAATCCCAAAAAGGTACTTGTGAACATTGGAGGAAGAGACCTTCGTGGAGACGGGGTTAAAGAGGACAAATTCAAAGAGTTATTCTCTGAAATTACAAGAACATGGCCTAAATCGCAAATCTATGTTCTCCCTATACTGAAAAGGAAAGATATTCCATATGATAAAGTGCAGATGGCAAATCAAACAATAATATCTGCCAGTCAAGGCTTCAAAACTATTAGAACACTAGATCCATTCGTACCAGCAGACAATATGTACTTTGATCATGTGCACCTAAACACTACTAAAGGCATACCATCGCTTGTTAAATTTTTGAAAAAAGGTATGAACATTACACCCTCGAAAACCAATTCATCACAACCGTACAAGTCAACCACAAGACAAAGGGATCAACCCAATCAAACTACTAGACGTTATGACCACCAATATAACCAATACTCAACACATGAGGATCGTCTAACAAACGAAAGATACAAAAATTATAATAACAACCGAGTTAACAATATTCAACTCCAACCAGAGTTTCCACAATCACCACGGTTTCCGCAATCACAACCATTCAACATGAACAATAGTCAAGAACGACCACCGTTTCCACAACCACAACAATTCAACATGAATACTAGTCAACGACAACCGTTTCCACAAACAACAACATTCAACATGAACAATAATCTACATAGGACGCCATTCCTGCAAGCACCACCAGTCAACTTACCGCCTTTGCCGTTTTATCCGTGGCCATGGGGCCAATTTAACCAACCAAGTAACCAAAATGGCTTTTCAAATTATCCGTAAACATTTGGTACAATCAGTATTATTAATTAGATATCAAAAGCTATACATGTTATAGTTGAAAAACAATTGTAATTTGGTGTACTTATTTGCCTGATAAGTCAAGATATGACTAAAAATCAATGTTTTTGGGGTTTTTTTTTTTTTTGTTGTTGTTTTTATTTGTTCTTTTCAAATATATATATATATATAAAGTATGAATATTCATAGTATAAATAAGAAAGAGGAAAAAAAACACCATTGTTTCCATTCTATATTGTTTATAAAAGGAAAAGATTTTTTTTCCCCCCCATTTTTATGTTATATGATAAATCATAAAAAGAAAGAAACTTCTATTAACCATTTATAGTAAAAATACAAAAAATGGATCATTTAATTCATTGTAATTTTGAAATTATCAATTCCTTGACAAAGGATCATCCAAAATCAACTCCAATTTTGTCCTTTTAACTTATACTTTAAATCATTTTACTAAAATAATGCCAAAATTTAGTTCTACTGAATATAACCTTAACATTGGCATGTGGAATATTCAAGGTTTAAATTCAGAAAAAATTTCTGATCATGCATTTGTAAATTTTGTATCAAAAATGCATATTATTAGTCTTGTTGAAACTTGGAGTGACAGTGGTAAACCTGTTGATAATATTCCTGGATTTGATTTTATATGTAATAGTACCAGGAAAAAACATAAAAGAGCCAGACGTGGTTCTGGTGGTATTTCTCTGTATGTCAGAAGTTCTATATATAAAGGTATATCCAAACTAACTTGTACTCATAATAATGCTGTATGGGTTAAACTAGATAAACATTTTTTTAATCTTAAGAATGATATTTTTATGGCTACAGTATATTTTTCACCAGAATATTCTTCTGGTTGTACAGAAGATATAAATGAAGTTTATTCAAAGTTGCTAAGAAATATTGAGCACTATAGTCAACTCGGAGATATTGTAATTCAAGGTGATTTTAATGCATACACCAATACTATTCCAGATTTTGTTATCTCTGATGAAGCAAAATTCCCAAAATCAAAAGACAATGATTATTCAATTGACTCACATAGTTTAAGAAATAATCTTGATTCAAAATCTGCAAATAAGAGTGGAAAGTTATTAATTGATTTATGTAAAGAATCCGGACTCAGAATACTGAACGGAAGAACTATTGGAGACCCTTTGGGCAAATGTACATGTATAACATATAATGGTTCCAGTCTTGTAGACTATACACTTGTGTCTTCTAATTTATTACAATGCATAGGAAACTTTAAAGTTAGTGATTTTACGCCAATATCAGATCACTGTCCTATCAGTTGCTCTTTACTTACTTGCTTTCACAAATGTAAAACTATAGAGACAAAATTAGATCCTCTCCCTGGTAAATTTATTTGGGATAACAAAGCAATTGATTGTTATACTACAAACATTCAAAACTCACATGTAAAACAAAGACTAGATGAATTTGTAAATGATAAACAGATTGATTGTAATTCAGCTGTTGAAAAATTCAACGCTATTTTGTGTGATACAGCACTTTTATCCACTAAATTTGTTCAAAAGAAAATCATGAATAGGCCTATTAAGAAAAATAAAAAACCATGGTTCTCAGACTCTTGTCATGACCTCCATACTACAGTTAAAAAGTACTGTTTACTTGTAAATAAGTTTCCAGACAATGGATCCTATAGAAAATCATTTTACTCATTCAAATCTAAATTAAGAAGAAGGTGTAAACAAGAAGAAAGAAGTTACAAGAGTCAAATCTGTGACCAAATTTCACTAAATATGAAAAAAGACCCAAAGACATTTTGGAATTTACTTAACAAATTAAGTTCTCTTTCAGAAATAAAAGAGGAAAACAATTTTGATCAAGAATTATTTATAAACTACTTTAAAAAAATGAACAGTACTTCTAATATCCAAAACAATAAATTCCATGACATAATTATTGAAAAATTAACAGCCTTAAAAAAGACACTAAATACATGCAACTCTGACAACGAATTTAATAAACACATTCAGCCAGCTGAAATTTTAAATGCAGTTAAAACACTTAAAAATGGTAAATCATCAGCTGAAGACTTAATTTCTAACGAAATGATTAAATGCGGTATGCCAGTATTATTAGAACCCCTATTAAAACTTTTTAACCTAGTATTTATGAAAGGCAGCTTCCCAAAATTATGGAACAAAAGTCTGATTACTTTAATTCATAAAAAGGGGAACAAATCTGACCCCTCTAATTATAGAGGTATCTCATTGACTTCTAATTTGGGAAAATTATTCAATAAAATTATACACACTAGACTTATGAAGTTTATTAACACCAATAATTTGATAAGTGAAAATCAGATTGGCTTCAAAGAAAAAGCTAGAACAGCAGATCATATATTCTCATTAAAGTCTATTGTAGACAAATATAAAACTAAAAAAAAGAAAATTTTTGCAGCATTTATAGATCTGCGAAAAGCCTTTGATACTGTCTGGAGGGAGGGTTTATTCTACATTCTACTCCAAAACAGACTTCCAGGCAAACTTTTTAACGTCATCCAATCAATGTATAATGACAACAAATGCAGAATTAAATTTCAAAATGGTATTAGCCATGAATTTATATCAAATTGCGGAGTAAAAGAAGGGGATGTACTTAGCCCCACTTTGTTTAATATTTATATAAATGGCCTTGTAAATGACCTTGATCATGCAAACACTCAACCAATTATTATAGGAGATGTTAAACTAACATCATTATTATATGCAGATGACATTATTTTATTGTCTGAAACCCAAGAAGGGCTACAAAATGCACTAAATGAGTTAACTAAATTTTGTTCCCTATGGAAACTTGATGTTAACAAACAAAAATCAAAAATTATAATATTCAATTCTAATGGAAAATCTCATTGTAATTATTTTAAAGTAGAAAAAGAACATCTTGAGACTGTTAAATCTATTTGTTACCTTGGAATAACTATAAATTGTTCAGGAAGTTTAAATCATTCAAAAAAAAATCTTATGGAAAAAGGAAGAAAAGCTTGGTTTAAAATTAAAAAAACAGTCTCTTTAGATAATTCCTGCAGTATGCTTGAAAAATTATTTGATACTTTAGTTGTTCCAATAACTCTTTATGGAAGTGAAGTTTGGGGTGTAAGCCAAGTGTTCAAAGATTCAGATCCATTTGAACATTTACATATTAAATTTATTAAAGAAATTTTAGGAGTACAGTGCAAAACAACAAATGTAGCCTGTTTAACTGAGACAAACAGAATCCCTTTGTACTTTAAAATTCACCTTTCAGCTATAAAATTTCTAAACCACATTGTAAACTCTCCTAACACTTTAGTCCATAAAATATATAATAATGTAGAGAAAACAAGTAAATGGGTTAACATTGTAAAAGACTGGTTAAATAAATTAGGTTTTGGTCATCTCACTTTTAATACTTTTAATTTAAAATATCACATAAATAGTATCCAACAAAGAATCTATGACCAGGCTTATCAAATTATGAATTGTTCTATCAATAAATGTGAAAAATTAAATTTCTTTTGTCATACTAAAAGAATTAGAAAAAGGCCCCCATATATTGATATATGTAAATTCAAAACCGACCGATCAGTTTTCAGTAAATTTAAACTAAGTGCGCATTCCCTAGCAATTGAAAGAGGGCGTTATACCAACATTGAAAGAAATAAACGCATTTGCTTATCCTGTAACAGACAAGAAATTGAGGATGAATACCATTTCTTCTCAATCTGTCCATGCTATAAATCATTAAGGGATACCTATATACAAAATATTAATAAAAATCTTAATTTCAATTTTATTAAATTGCAGTCCACTATAACAGTAAATCATTTGACTGTACTTTTAAATAGCAGTCTACCAGTCATTATAAAAATCACCATAAAGTATATTAATGATTGTCTTTTATTAAGAACATCTGTGTAACTTTGTTTAATATGCAACCTAATTTTTGTTTGTGTTCTTTTTTATAATTGTTCATGAACATTAACAATGTGTAAACTGTTGATATTTATAGCCTTTTTCTTCTTCGCTGTGAATACCACTGTCACTCTAATATAGTTATAATCAATTTAACTATTGTCAGTTTATTGTTTTAATTTTGTATGCCATAACCATTTAATGTAAATGTGTTTGTGCGAATAAAATATTGTCTATATTGTCCAAAGGAATTTATTCTCCAGTTTTACAATATCTTAATAACGCTCTCATTTATATTCCATTTGTTGTTTTAGTTTTCTTGGAAGAATCTATCAACAGAGATAACAAGGTTTGATCGATTTGAAAGCATTGGATCAACCCCGGAATACTGGAGACAGGGGAAACAGTTTAAATGGAAATATAGATTTCTCCATTGGGAGAATTATAAAGTTTATTAAACTGATGATTCTTGCTGTTTGAATGGTTTAACACTTGTCATTTTCAGCTAGGACCTTTATAGCTTGGTGAGATTCAAGGCTCCGTGTTGAAGACCATACTTTGACCTAAATTGGTTTACTTAATACAAATTGTGACTGAGATGGAGGAGAGTTGTCTCATTGGCACTCATACCACATCTTCCTACATCTATTGAATGTATTGTTTAGCTGTGCCATGGTTGATAAATAAGCATTCCTTTGTATAAATAGTTTGTGACTTTTATATATAACTGGTCCTTGGACTTATGCTGTGCGGTCTCAATGTCCCTGCAAAGGACCAAACAGTAATGTTCCATTTTATTTGCAGCCATTCCTAAATAATGTGTCATATGACAGTCCATTTTATTTAAGAACTTATTTTTTAAGTACATATTTTTTTGTTTTGTATAGTGCATCATGACTTTTTGAATATAAAACAGGAAAGTTTTGAATTTTGAAAGATATTATACCAAAAACTATATTAACCATCTAATTGTTTAATTTCCTTACATATGTAATAAACTTATAACATTTAGGTGGAGCAGTGAATGTCATTAATTTTGCTAGCCTGCATATTTATATCAAGACTACCCTTATTATAAGCTTCTAGAAAATCTATTTTGCTTAACATTTGAATTCATAGGTGCTCTGTACAAAAAAAACAAAAATTAGTGATCATTTTGGGAACAGAAAAAGATAAATCCATAGAATAAGTTATTGAAATCGACTCTTTGTGAAAGTTTAGGAAAAAAGGCTGTAAATCCGTGGTACTTTATTTAGTTCTTCAGATCTCCACTGTACGAGGGTTGAAAACAAATTGCAACAAGTTATCCATAAGATATGTGATTAGTTATTGACCAAATATTTGTACAAACAACTTGTCTTGATTCCTAAATAGCCGAAGATGGGCGATTCTAGCTTAAATTTACGAATAATCAATGAAACGGTGGAATTATGTCTACTTTAGCCATCTCTTCACTTGCTTAGTAGTATTGATTGAAGAAAAAAATATAGGATTATCAGATTTTATGTGTTTTGTCAGATCCGCTGTATTTATATATCATTATCTTGTCACAGTTTTATTGCAAAAATTGTTCAGTTCTCAAAATGGAAATTAGATATAAGAAGATGTGGTATGAGTGGCAATGAGACACCTTCAATACACACAATGTAGTACATTAATTAGGGCCCCGCCGACGGCGGGTCGCCCTATAGTGATCAGTCTGTCCGTCCGTCTGTCCGTCCGTCTGTCCGTCCGTAACACTTTCGTGTCCGCTCCATATCTAGAGAACCGTTATGATTTCATACTTAATACTTAACATGATTATTAACCAACACCAGAGGGTGTGTAATGTTGTATGTACAACTTCCTAGGTCAAAGGTCAAGGTCAAAAACTTTGGTTTCAGTTGACAACCCCGTGTCCTGTGGTGAAGATCGTGTCCGCTCCATATCTAGATAACCATTATGATTTCAAAGTTTATACTTGACATCCATTTTAACAACCACCAGAGGGTGTGTCATGATGTATGTACAACTTCCTAGGTCAAAGGTCAAGGTCAAAAACTTTGGTTTCGAGTTGACAATCCTGTGTCCTGTGGTGAAGATCGTGTCCGCTCCATATCTAGATAATCGTTATGATTTCAAAGTATATACTTGTCATACATTTTAACCACCACCAGAGGGCGTGTCATGATGTATGTACAACTTCCTAGGTCAAAGGTCAACGTCAAAAAAACTTTGGTTTCAGTTGACAACCCTGTGTCCTGTGGTGAAGATTGTGTCCGCTCTATATCTTGAAAACCGTTATGATTTCAAATATTATACTTGACATCTATTTTAACCAACACCAGAGGGTGTGTCATGATATATGTACCACTTCCTAGGTCAAAGGTCTGTCTGTCTGTTGGTCTGTCCATCGCTAACAAATTTGATCCACATTATATTTTGAGAGGACAGCTGTTATTATTTCATACTTTATACCTGACAAACATTTTCAACTTAACATATATATTAACCAACACAAGAGAATGTGTCATAATGTATGCATCCTAGGTCTAAGATCAGTCTGTCGGTCTGTCCATCTGTTCGTTGTTCTTAACAAATTGTGTCCGCTCTACCTCTCGAGAACCATTAATATTTCATACTTTATACTTGGTGGGTCATAATATATTGAAGGCATAATTCTAAAAATATGTGACAAATATCAATTGGGCAGCACCTTTAAACATATTGTTCAAACATCAATCCATATATCCAGAAGTCACCTTAGAGTAGTAATCAATGAGTTCACATCATGCAGTCATATCACTATTATACTATGAAAGTAAGATGAGAATATTTATCAGTTTTAACTTAAAATCTTAGATCAAAATCACACATGAGACTATGTAATAACTTCAAATAATGCTTCATATCAGATTATCCATACAACTTATTTACCCCACGTTATTGACAGCGGGGCCCACAGAGATGGCTCCCATCTCAATGATATCTAGTTACATTTAGTATCTTTTTTATTGAAAATCTTTTAACAAATCCCAATATATATGACACTGAATTTCTTTGGATTTTATAGTAAATTTCTTTTAAGAACATATATAGCACTTTTGCACCATTTGTATATGGATTTAACATTCACAAAAATTACAAGGCAATCAAAAATGTTCACTCCTGATGCATAATGAGGGGACACAAATATTGAATTAATTTTTTTTTAATGAATTTGAATTTTATATAAGCCTGCAAAAATATCTGTTATTTTATGGATAGATAAAACATGCAATTTAAGAACACACTGTTTAAAATGTAAACCATGTTCTTCAGGGGTGGATCCAGCCATTTAAAAAAAGGGGGGTCCCAACCCAGGACAAAGGGGGGTTCCAACTATATGTTCCCATTCAAATGCATTGATCGTCCAAAAAAAAGGGGGGGTTGCAACCCCTGGAACCCTCCCCCTGGATCCGCCACTCTTCTTAATAGCTTTTGCAACTATCTCAGTACATTTAAGTACCGGTCTGACTTTCTAAACGAAGAAGTGAGGTAAATGCTGTAAACAGTGTAGTTAATATGTTATGGGTTCTTTCATTAGGAATTTATATACAGATTTGACTATTACCATAAAAAAGTCTGATTTATTTTGAGAAAACTAATTTACGGCCTTCTTTAATGAAAGTGGAAGTAGATCAGTTTATCAAGGAGTGTAATTATGTCTTTTTATAGTTTTTATATGTTTTCAAATAATGGTATTATATTGATCTAGAAAAGCCTAGAAAAGAAGAACTAATCAAGGTAGCTCAGACAGCCTTGTACTATAAACACATACACCAAGATTAAGAAGATGAGTACCATATAACTATGAGGCAGATTTGGGGGGACATTAAGAGGACAATATAAGTTTTGCGGCTATAAACAAATGTCCATACAATATATGACAAGTTTTAAATTCCAGGAGTCTAGAAAATTTGTGAACATATTCAACATTGAGGAATACCTATGTTAAGTGCCACCAATACTAATTAAGTTCCTTTAATGACAAAAAACATTAAACATATCATAAAAAAAGATGCCAAATGGCTCATTGGTTGGTACATGATGACTGCTGCGATCTAGAGGTAACATGAAAATGAGACTGGGTTTTCTAGATACCTTGAAACTTACTCTTCCTGTTATGTTTATATAATCATTTTCCTAAAAAAGAAGAGAAAAGTAATTATATGGCAGTCTGTGCCAAATTTTTTTAGGGCTTGTCTGACAGAAAGAGAAATTTTAACTTTTCTACTTTATATTCAACCAAAAAATCTTAAAATTTCTGTCTGACCGAAAAAAAAATCTGACATTTTGTAGGTCAGACAGAGTTTCGGATACACTGATATGGAAGTAATATTTAGATTTATTTGGAGTTGTTTTTTCTACTTTCAGTATGCTCTATTTGGAACATGACATAGATCAGCTCAGTTTAACAGAAAAGTCCTCCGACTCATCGCCATCACCCACCGTACCTCACTCAGCTCCCGCCTCAACCACAACCCACCAAGACGAAGTTACCTACCGAGACGGTGTTACAGAAAGAGGATTCTTTGAGGGTCTTCTTGGATGTTTACGTCCAGTTTGGACAATCATAGGAAAGGCAGCAGTTAATGAACTTAAAAATGAAGGTAAGGGATAAGTTATTGTAAATTAAAGGGAGACAATCTCAATACAATTTTTGCAAAAATTGAAGATGAACAGCTAAGACAATGATACACAGTATTTGGTAAGAAATTGTCAGAAATTAAAAATTAAGTACATTATATTTCAGAAAAAAAAGTACATTTTCTGACATAAATAGCTATGCATTTCATTCCAATTCTGTCTTTTTTATGTTTTTGTTTTTCGTATGGTGTTCTGGTATAATAGACAAACAAAAGGATATGGGGTATTTATCCATGTATCCATGACACAAAATCAATATATGCACAGAAACAAAAACAAAACAAAAAACACACAGAAAGCAAAGAATCTTTAGATTTTTTTTTTCGATTTGTGAGTTTGACTATCCCTTTAATATCTTCCGCCTCTCTTTCATAATAGTTATGTCACATGCATGTATAGTTAATGGAACAAAATAGTGGTTGTAATTGTTACTTAAGGAGGCTTTTCTAAAACATGCATCCTGATGGAATGTTCATAATAGCTAATCTAAAGAGAATTGAAAAATTATATCGTAAATAACGGGATATCCAACTTCCTGTGTGAATTTTCAGCTGATCTTCTATTATATGTTCCGAATATGGCATCTTTCCAAAACATAAGAGCACTTTAAACATACAAGTTTTGAAGAGAATCGTGAATGAAAACTTTAAAAGGATTAGTACTGTAATGCATTACATAATTTCAAATCCTAATATGTTTTGTATAAGTTAACTTTAAATTACATGTTATTGTATTTTCAAATACTGTAAATTCAGAAATTATTACGTGCATTTATTATTACAATTTGTCATTTTAGACTAAAACTAGAACACACCCCTGATATTGCGGGTCCGTGACTGATTTAAAGTATATAACTATGCGTAAGCCTTATTTTAGTACATGTATTGGTATTGTCATCTGATAAAGTCATGCCGTTTATAAGATACACAGTTTTCTCTGCTTTCAAAATCTTTCTGTTTGAACCCGTCGACCTGAAACTTATCAGTTATTGGTAATATTTATTATTTGGAAAACAAAAGGTCTTGGAATGGAGTATTTTTTAATCGACAGCATTGTAAATAAAGTTGAATTCTTTTATTCGCTGTTTTACGTCATGCTCGCTAACAAATTGAAAACTGTACCTATATGCCTTATTTTAAGTCCGATTTTTAGTATTCGTATTGTTATCTTAGAAAGTCTTACTGATTAAAATACTTCAATAAGGAACAATTTGACAATGATTGAATTTAGTAGTGTCAACTCTGTAATTATGACCCGTGTATATAGCAAAATCCTAAATACACCGTTTGGTGGTGCCACCTGTCAGATGTGGAACGTACAGATAAGGTAATAGGTAACAGGTGAATATACTATTGGTATCGCTATCGGATTCAACCCGGAACTTGTTAATTATTGGCAACATTAATTATGTGGAAAACAAAAGGGTCTGGAGTGGTGTAATTTTTAATCTACACCATTGTCCTATATTAGTTATATATAAAGTTGAATTCTTTGATTTGTCGTTTTTACCCGATGACGGCTGACAAATTTGACTTCGTTATTTTAGTATTATAGATGCTATTTGAATAATATTTGCAATATTGAGAAAAATACTGTTTCATAATGAAAAATTTCAAAATGTGAGTTTAAATTATTGTGATTGTAACCCTTTTGCATTATTCACATTAATAAAAACATAGAATAATTTCTGAATTTACAGTATAACAAAAGATTTAGAAATTTAGTGATGTCTTCAAGGATAAAGGTAGGATTGCGTTTTGAAGCACTTGAAATAGCGCCAATATGGTATTGTTTAGAAGAATAGCATGATTGATTTAGCAATCCTTTTGATAAAGCGATAATAATTGTTATGAATTGTAATTATGTAATGATATTGATTAGTCTTTGGAGAAAAGTAATTCGACTGTTGTTTAAATTATATTCGTTAATTTTCTTGTCAGATTTGATCAGTATTAAAGACACAAGTCAATATTGCAGCTCAGCTTTCTTAATCTGTGTTTTGATAATTTGATTGATGGCGATATCTATTTTCAAAAGTACAGTTAGTGTTTTTAGTTACTGTCAAACAGGCATTATATTTCACTTGTTCCAACAAAAAAAGATTTGGCTTAAATGTTAATTAGACATTTAAACAGGATTGTCTGTGATCGTAGACATGGAAATTGGGGTTACTTCTCAGACTGGATTTATTATAAATAAAATTGATTAGGTACCAATTTTTATGGATTTTTTGGGTAGATGCAAACCACACTTTAATAAGGTACAAGTTTCCTATATTTGTTATCTCATAAGCAGCACAACTGGTGCCACATGTGGAGCAGGATATGCTTACCCTTCCAGAGCACCGGAGATCACCCCTAGTGTTTGGTGGGGTTTCGTGTTGTTTATTCTTTAGTTTTCTATGTTGTGTCATGTGTCCTATTGTTTGTCTGTTTGTCCTTTTTAGCCATGGTGTTGTCAGTTTATTTTCGATTTATGAGTTTGACTGTCCGTCTGGCATCTTTCGTCCCTCTTTTATTGGGTTATATGGATATTTTTGGAAAGCCATGACCTCTAGAATCCACCAAAACAGGAGCCTCTTCAATTAAGTTATATCATCTGCTAAAAAATAAAGTATATGTTTCCACAAGCTCAGTCAAGCAGACTCACAGTGCTACTGAGACTTACTCTTAACAATTAACACTATGGATATATTTTATTAAGCATATTTTCAGACGTTTTTGGTTTCGCCCAAGTACCGGTAAAGTACTGTAAATTCAGAAATTATTGTGTGCATTTATTTATTGCGATTTTGTCATTTTAGACTGAAATACAATTTTAGTTTTTTTTTATGATATTGAGAAAAATCCTGTATAATAATGAATTAAAAAAAATCAAAATGCCAATTTAAAATTATTGTGATTATTAAACTCTGTTGCATTTTTTCAAAATAATAAAAACATCGCAATTAGTTTCAGAATTTACAGTATTTATTTCTACTGGGAGATAGTAAACATGGTAAACATTTAGTATATATGATTATTTTGAACTTATGACTTTTTTCTGTCAAAGATCATCAAGACAGAAATAAAAGCAAATTAAGACAAGAATTGATTCTGTCATGCTTGCCAATAGAAAGGCACTCTTGAAAGTGATTTTTGACTACAAGTCTGTCTAGCTTTTCTCTGGTCTCTTTTATTGTAATAGTTCAGACAAACTTAATTTAGGAAAAATAATATCATAATTTTATTACAAGCGATAAAATGATAATATACAATATCGGTTATCTTATAATTGATCTTGCATGTGATGCCCGGCTTTATATGGAGTTTTCACGAAAATTTATGACAAAAGTTGCAACATATGGTTTTTTCACATTGCATTAAATGTCTTTTTGTTGTTTAAATAGACTGAGGAAATGTTGCGTGATATTTGATAATTTAAACTCTCCAAAAAATGCAAATTAGGCTTTGTTTGCACAGCAAAATTGAAATTATAAAATTTATGATATTAATATTGTAAAGAAAAAGGGATGATTTTTCCATGGAAGAGAATTAATTGCTTGTAAAGTGGTTTCTTGGATGGGTATAGATTTAATGGAGGAATTTTTAAATAATTTTTTTATATAAATACTAGAAATGAACAGAAATATTTTTTTTGAAGTAAGCATTTCTAGAATGATGTTTTTTTTTTAGACTTAAAGCATATATCTTGTTTGAATGTTTATGTGGACATTTAAGATAGTATTGTAAATGCATATCAACTATATAACAGAGGTGTAGTACAGAAGGGATGGTCTGAATTAAGTGTGGGACCAACTTCTGAAAGTGACAGTAAATTTGATTGATTGATTGATTGTTGGTTGCTTTACGCCGCATTAGCACAAAAAGGCTATATCGCGGCGAGAGCTAATTGGAATATTTTTACAATTGTAAATAAGATACAGTCTAATTGTTAGTTTAGAAGTTTAAGTCTGAGTATCCTCTTTTATTTTTAGGGGGGCACTAAGGTGGCAGAGTGGTGTAAATATTTACTGCTGTAATCACTAGCCAGTCAACATTGAGGTTTTGAGAACCAACCCTGCTCATGTGGGTGCACTTAACACAATATTAATTGACTAGGATTGTCAGTTTTCCTATCAATGGCCAGTGGTTTTCTCTGGGGTATTCTAGCTTCCTCCATCAATAAAAACTAAATCAATGCTTAAAAGTTATTTTTCTCATTTTCCTGCATACCTGCCAACTGTCACTATTTGGGGGGGGGGGGGGGGGGGGATATCCCCCATGGAGGCTCCCAAATTGAAATTTTGAAAGAGCAATTGTGTCAACAATTTTAAACAAAAAAAATAATTTTACAATGACTTTAGGCTTATAAAAGTATGAAGAAGCCAAAAAACAACATTAAAATGTATTTGTAGGGCCCCTTGAAGGTTTTTTAGGACTATGGCAGCCATCTTACACGCAAAACCCCCATTGGCATTTTGAAAAGTTGGCAGGTATGTTCCTGACCAGTGCAAAGTTTCAACAATAAAATATACAATGCTTTAAATTTTACAAAAATAGACAACTTTATAGATAAATTTAGTCTTTGCTTTCATTGAATTCTACAAAATCAATTACTGGTATGAAATTGAGCCATTACCCATTAAGGACTATCAAAATATCCTAAAGAATGGTCAGACCTACAGGTCAAGCAGGTTCCACAATAATTATTTCTGTAATTTTCTGCCCATAAAATGGAATCACATGGCATGTTGCTATAACAAGTCCCATAAATAGTCATTGAACTTTGGCCGTATGTCATTATTTTATGACTTGGACGCCTTGTTATTATCCTGACGTTTGACATTAGAGGCTGGATGAATTAGTAAATACAAGACGCCAAATAATTACGGATATAAAACGTATTAGAGAAACAGATGAGGAATAATTAGCAAGTCCAATATTTCAGAGTAGAAATGTTTATGAACCAAATGAATGAAGATGATAATTAGCAAATTCAATATTTTCCAATTACAAATCTTTATTAGCGACTTGTAGAAAAAGATAAAATGAACTTCACCATTCCTTTTGAATACAAGATGGATTTTGATATTGACTTGATCATGATCTTTAGAGTGTTTTAATCAATTCTTCCTGTAATTAAACTTGGTCAGTCAAAGAAATAATTTGTCATTATTGTAATTAAATGAATGTTTTCAACCATTTTCTGTACTGATTATTTGAAGAGACATTTTAATAATCAGTTTAATACAGCTGTTGAGTACTATTAGAAATTTTGAGTGAAAATTCTCATTTAACCATCCCTAGCTATAAGACATGTATAAAGATCATATTTTCTTCTTTTGAAGGAATATGTAAAATGTGTTTAATATAAAAAAGAAGATGTGGTATGATTGCCAATGAGACAACTATCCACAATAAATCGAAATGACACAGACATTAACAACTATAGGTCAGCGTACGGCCTTCAACAATGAACAAAGCCCATACCGCATAGTTAAGCTTCTTAAGTGTTTAAACTTTGCAGTTTGCCTGACTGCATGAAATAACAAAAACTAGCACCTCAAATTAGTTATATAATACCAGTATCAATACTAATTGTTGGTGACTCTTTTGCCTTCAATGATTTGAATATTATGTGTAAAAAAATAATTGATTTGACGGGATGCACTTAGAATTATAAAATTTCACCATCCAATAATACAATTTTACACATCCTCGCTGTGGAAGTCCATTAAAGAATTAAAAGTTAATTACAATTTAAGCCAATTTCTTAATGTTGCATAATACTCACAAAATACAAACAAATGTGTAACCGAGTTCCATTGTTACAATTTTATTTTGCTGAAAAGTGCAATGGTTTTAGATAAATTTATATATATATGGCAGTGCTAAAATTCTCCCCACAAAGTGTGAAAAGATACTGAAGATGTGATGGTTTAAAAAAAAATCTGGTTTCATAATTTTCTTTTACCATATAATGATGCTCTTAAAAGAAGCTAAAGGGAGATAATCCATTGTTTTTTTCCTCCAACAAACAAATCTATTACCTAGAAATATTGAACAATCCAATTTTGTTCTTGTTTTTAATTTAGTATTATTGTGGACAGTTCATGATACATTATGTCAGGTATATAGCCTGTGAATTTTGTTGTTGTTGACCAAACTGATGTGCATAGATGCTCACAGTATTTCAGTAGACATTATTCTACAGTCTAACAAAATGCCAACTCCACATTTAATTCATCTGACAATCACAAATGGCATCATTTATGATAATACTTTATTTAAATACTAATATTAGGTCTCTAAAGGTATAATTAATAATGCATCACTATTTCATACACTTGCAATAAAAGAATTTACTGAAAAATCTTCAGACTGAAACATTTTGAATTTTTTTAGACAAATATATTATTGACTACAAAATACTAACCCCACATTTAAATCTATCTGATGATCAAAAATAGCATTATTGATGGGGATATTATAATTTAGATAGGAATGTTATAACAAGAAGTCCATTCCTCAAGATTTGTAAGATTATCCACTTGAAAATGAGATAATTTCTTTTTAAATCTTTTTGCTTACAGGCTGTTCTTTATTAGATATACATGTGTTTTTAATTTTAGTTTCTTGTGTATAATTTGAAGTTTAGAATGACGTCCATTATCACTGAACTAGTATAGATATTTATTTAGGGGCCAGCTGAAGGATGCCTCCAGGTGCAGGAGTTTCTCGCTGCATTGAAGACCTATTGGTGACCTTCTGCTGTTGTCTGTTCTATGGTCGGGTTGTTGTCTCTTTGACACATTCCCCATTTCCATTCTCAATTTTATTGTACATACAGTCTACAAAATGCTAACCTCACATTTAATCCATCAGACAATCAAAAACAGCATGCTTTTATGAGGATATTTTGAATTTTATTTCAAGAAATCCATATCTTAAGATTTATAAGAATACCTCTATACACTTGCAAATGAGAGAATTTCATTTTAAATCTTTTTGCTAACATTCTGAATTTCATTAGGCAATATTTTGTAGTCTACAAAATGACAACCCCGCATTTAATCCATCCTACGATCACAAATAGCATCATTTGATCTAGCTATATAATATACATTGTTCCAATATTGATTTCGCTGTCGGAAATAATTTCTACAGATCATATCAAGCCGTGCTTCAATTTCCTCGCGTATTGATGGTAAAATTATATAAATACAAAAGTTTGCATTGCACGTCTGTATCTCTGTATGCTATTAAATTGCTTTGTACAATTGGAAGAAGGCATTTTTTGACTCGTTAATGAATTGATTCTTTTTTAATCAAAAAGTCGTCAGGATGTTTTAGATGTGAAAGTTTTGATTTATTTAGTTATATCATTATCTGTTTAAATATCTAAATGAAACGAATTCAGACAGATTTTAAAGGAAAACATTTTTGTTCATAATCTCATATTATGGCAAAAGTTAAGGTGACAATTAGGAAAACGACTATAATAATGGTTCATTTAGAATGGTGTTTAATATACTGTTTTTTTTTCTTCTCATAAGCTTTCTTTTTGTTTATTTCTCATGAAATGTTTGTAATAATTAAATTTCTTTTTTTTAAATTCTTGATTTGAAATGATTGAAATCACACAACGGAATTCACAAAAAATCTCTTCAAAAGGGGGAAGATAGAAACTACAGATAACTTTACGACCTTGAACAATGAGCAAAGCTATAGAATAATGAGGCTCAGTGGCATGACAAAATATAAGAGTTCTGCAAGTTCATTTGTAACGATAAAGTTTTCTTTTGTTATATGGTACTTATTACAGTGAAGTTTATAAGCTTTAAGGTCCAAGTATTTTATAACACTCACCAGTAGAGGTATATTCAACAACAAAAAACATAAAAACATATGACAGGTGACTAGCTTAAAATGACGAAGATAGCTATTTCAAGATTTGACACTGTTGTGAGATTTTTTGTTTTTAATTCTGAAATTTCAATATCTGTTGGAAATTAATAAAGTTAACAGCCCTAGAAATAGCCTTCAAATCAGTTTATGAGATGCTGAATTTCAATTGCTGTAGGATTCAATTTACCCATGTTTTGCAAATATAATAAATCCTGTAGTCATTTCAAGTGAAATACAAATTCAAAAGTGCAATGAATCTTTAAAATATGTCCTCTCCCATGCCAGCAGCTAAAATCAATATAGACTTTTAAAGTAGAGGGGTGTTAAAGGGGATATACATACAATGGGAAATAAACTGTTCTCTGGAGCCCATGGTTTTATATTATTATTTGTCTGAACTTACTACACTGTAGGTGGTTTTATTCCCACAGTAAATAGCCTCAATGTGTATTGTATTATAATGATAAATAACCTTTCTACCTATAGTAATAATAGTTAGAAATCAATTTATAAATTTCGGTACATTTAATTTTCGATGGTAGATGTTATTAGTTTCATTACAATTGTAAGACGTCCTCTAGCACAGGTCAATATATGTATCTACGACAAATTATATACCATTTATAGAATCAATAAAAAGATGGTAGATTAAAGTCACGATTTCAACAACCTGTTACACCAATAACTTGAATCTGAACGGCCATTTTCTTTTACATTGACGTCAACAATTTTTTGACAACATTACCTGGAAATTTTGTGTTTGTGAAATGATGATTGTGGAAGTTTAATTGTTTGTTTTTCGGATGTTGAATATTTTAATTCGTAAGAAAGATACATGTGGCCATGGGCAGGATAAAACTATGGAAACAGATTTGTTGTTATTTGTGTGGGGATGTATTGAGGGGTATGTGTCTATTTCATCAGCTGTTTATTGTAAACATGTCAACAAAATATAAACATATGTTGTTTACTTGCATCAATGTATAAGGATACAATTTAGCCACATTTACTTTAATTTGCTGTGTAACAAACTTCTAAATGTAAAAATCAAGTATTTCCTTTAATGCAAGAAAAATTCAGCTTATTAAATACTTTTTGGGGCATTTGTAACACAATTTTCTACAGTGAACTGAACACCTAATGCTATATCCCTACTTTTTGATTGGGATTGTTCAAGCCATTTTTAAAGAGGGTTTCCCAACCAAGGAGAAAAGAGGGGTTTATACCATATGTCCCCATTCAAATGCCTCGATCATCCCCCAAAAAAGGGGGGTTCCGACCCCTGGGCCCTCTCTCTTTTCCATTACTGTTGAACAAAATGTTTTCATATTTGGTCAGCAACTTGTCCGTGATGATTTGTAATGCTTTAAAATCTGTGGGACCTCAACTTACCTGCTTTCCTAAACTTTGAATTATGAGTGGGTCACTGGGGTATGAATCCTGTTTAGTGCATTATTAATTTGGTGTTGAAGTTGATATGAATCAGTTAGTGCTACTTAATTCAAAAGTTATATTTTTCAAATTATTATTAAAGGCCCTTTGGCTAATTTTCACTGTTTGTGCAACCATAATGAGTAGGGCACAGATTTTCATGATGAAGGTAAAATGGTTTTAAAAGTTCAGGAAAACAACATTAAAACAGAACAGTTGCTTGGAAACATGCATAGAATTCCCATACTTTCATACTATTTCCACTTCTATTAAAAAAACTGCCCCTATTCAATGTGGCCTATTATCTTTAATGCATGTATACCATTTTACCATCAATAACAAACCTGAACCTGAGAAAAGAACATTTGGCCAAATATTGAGAACCTGTTCAAAATGTGATCCTTTAAATGTTGAACCTGAAAAGAACACATGCCTAATGGTTTGAACCCGATTTGAATATGTCCCAAATTACATAAGAACCAAATTAAAATGTGGTTCATTAAGTGTTGAACCAGATAAAAAAACATATATTATGGCTTCAATGTTTGAAAGGGATTTGAACATGTCCCAAATTATATTAGAATCCAATTGAAACGAGATCCAAAAATTGAACCAGAAAAGAACATGGGCCACAGTGTTTGAATCTGATTTTAACATGTCCCAAATATTTGAACCATATTAAAATATAATGAATATGTTGAACCACAAAATAACATGGCCTAGATGTTTGAACCTGATTCGAACTTGTTCCAAAATATTAGAATCCAATTAAAAAGGGATCTAAATACTGTCATCACTGATGTGGAATATAATTCTTAAACCAGAAAAGAGCATTACTCAGATGGTCTGAAACAGAAAGTTGTTTGAGCATAAGAATTTGCAACAATTTTTCTCACTTTGCGACAACTCTCTCATATTGTGACAAAAACTTTTCCAATCTCATTAAGACAGCAAGTTCTTCTCTCACATTGTGACAACACTTTCTCAACACACATTGTGATGACAAGTTCTCCACACACATTGTGACAACACTTTCTCCACACTCATTTTGACCACAAGTTCTCTTATAACATTTTGACAACACTTTCTAAACATGCATTGTGACAACAAATTGTTCTCGCAGATTGTGACAACACTTCCTCCACACACATTGTGATTTTAAAATAGTTCTCCTCTCTCATTGTGACACCACTTTCTTAACATGCATTGTAATGACAAGTTCTCCTGTCACATTGTGACAACACTTTCTCAACACATTGTGATGACAAGTTCTCTTCTCAGATTTTGAAAACACTTCCTCCACACACATTCAGACATTAAGTTCTCCTTTCACATTGTGAGAACACTTTCTCCACACACATTGTGACAACACTTTCTCCACACACATTGTGACAACAAGTTCTCTCAAATTGTGACAACACTTTCTCAACACGCATTGTGACAACAAGTTAGATTCCCTCTTAGACTGTGACAACACTTTCTCCACATGCATAATTCAGCATTGTGACAACAAGTTCTCCTCTCAGATTATGACAACACTTTCTCCACACACATTGTGACAACAAGTTCTCCTCTCAGATTATGACAACACTTTCTCCACGCGCATTGTGACAACATGTTAAATTTCCTCTCCCATTGTGACAACACTTTCTCTACATACATAATACGTACAGCATTATGACAACACTTTCTCCACACGCATTGTGACAACATGTTAAATTTCCTCTCCCATTGTGACAACACTTTCTCTACATGCATAATACGTACAGCATTATGACAACAAGTTCTCCTCTCACATTGTGACAACAGCTATTGTTCTCACATTGAGACAACAACTTTATCTGTCACAACGTGACAACAACTTCTCCACTCACAATGTGACAAGTTCTATCAGGTATGTGAAAGAGATATATTTTTGTTCACTCTTTTTTATTGTGCACTTGTGGATAAAATAACGGTATACTTTTTGTGCCCTGTCGAAGCGGAGGGGGCATTAAGTTTACACTTGACAGTCTACATCCATATGTCCCTAACTTAGTTCTGTTCTCTCACAGTAGTTTGTTTCAATCAAATGTTATGAAACTTTTACACAATGCTTATAACCACATAACACAAATAAAGTTTGAATTTGGGTGGCGTCACTTTTACCATTTCTAGAGTTATGTCCTTTTACATATGGAAAAATTTAGCAATTTTTTGTATTTGTTCTGTAATTTAAGTTTGCTTCAACCAAATGTTAGTAAACTTATACCCAATGCTTAGATCCACAAAACTTAGATACAGTACAAATTTGGGTAGTACAAATATATCCATTTGACTCTTCTTGAGTTATGTTCCTTTATAAGATTATATATATAATATATATATGCAAGTGGTGGCATCTATAATCTATGTCCCATGGACACATTCCCCTTTTATTTCTTGAACATTTAACTCTTCAGTTTGGGAATAGATAATATACCATAGAGAATTATATACTTTGTAAAGCAGTTGAGGGTTCAGAATAAAATGACCCACACCTATTTTTTTTTTTTAATGCTGGGTGTGGCAGATAAAAATTTACACAAAAAAATTATAAGGTAAAGTAAAAAGGTGTCACTATGGCTACTTATCAATGCACCCTGATTATAGAACATTTGTGAGAAGGGGGTGGAACCCAGAAATTGAGAATTTCATTTTAAAATGATGAAAATTGAAACCAATAGAATGCATAATATACTGTATGTTTTAGCTGTTCACATAAAAACATTTCAATCTCAAATAATATAAAAAATAAGCTACAAGGTCATAAAAAAATCTATATTCAATCCTAAAAAAAGAGTTGATAATAAAAAAACTGTTCAAGGTTGTCAGGGAACACACTATTTAAATTAAGTATTGATTATTTATGTCAAATTTCAGACTCCATCTCTGATGTAACATCGTGTTGTATTTTGTTCAAGCTGTCACGCCAAATCATGTGAGATCGTGGAAATATTGATCCCATTTACTGCAGTTAATATTGATTCTATATATAGGCTATGGCAGATTATAAGGAAATACAGTTATTCAGTATTTATTAAGTAGTGCGTGAATATATTTCTTATTTGGTTTTAGTAAAATTGATCTTTTTCGATTTGTGAAACTTTGAATTCAGATTTTGTTTGGTGTTTTATTAGCAGACGATTAATTTGGGTCAAATGTCAATGAGATATAGCTTACAACCCAATGACACAAATAAAAAGACAAAGGACATGTTAAGGACAACATGTGGTCTTCAACAATAGAAATGAAGCCGTCTATATAATATGTCAAGTTCTAAATAACCTAGTCTAAAAAGTTTAAAAGGGATTACGAATATCTTTCATTCAAAAGTTCAATGTAGGATAAAAAACTTAATTCACATAGTTTTTTCACTCCTCCCCTTCTTAGCTTATTTAAGAAAAATTGATTGACCAATAGGGATACATGTAAAAATGATGTCAAATAAAGAAAACTTGCAGCAATTTTAACCCCAAAATATTTGATTTAAGTTTTTTATTCTACATTGATCTTTTGATGACATTCATAATAATTACCAGAAAAGTGAAAAATCAATAATTATCATCTTTTTATGAAAAAGGATGGCAGGAATACATCTGTTTTCCTGGTAAAGAAATATGCAGTAATTAAGGTCAGGTAAAAGCATTAAAAAAAAAAGCCAACCTACTTGTATATATATATATAGAAAAGTAGTTTGATGTTTTAATCGCAAAATTTGATTTGATTTGATTTTTGATTTTTGGTGTATTCATGCCACTTTGAAGCAACGCATTCAATAGGCTATTTCCTGACGGCCAGTTTTTATTGTTGGCGGAATCAAGAGGGCCTGGAGAAAGCCACTGACTTTGGATATGAAAACTGCTAATCATATTCAACTAAGATTGGAGACGAGTGCACTGGCACAAGCGGGGTTTGAACTCACAACCTCTTTACAACCTCTTTACGAATGAAGAAATTTGTTTATATACTCTTAGTCTGGGGCATCAAATTTCAACAATATAAATAAAGATTAAGTACTTTACACAACAGCATAAACACAAAATCCTATTGTGGAATTGCTGACAGATTACTTTTTTGATATCTATAATTCTTTTTTCTTCTAGATGACTGGGAGATACCATTCGAAAATATTACAGATTTACAATGGTTAGGAAGTGGAGCCCAGGGTGCAGTCTTCCTGGGCAAACTTAACGGAGAAGAAGTTGCTGTTAAAAAAGTCAGGGACGTCCATGAAACGGACATTAAAAATCTTAGAAAACTTAATCATCCAAATATCATTTCATTTAGGTAAGAAAAAATTTCAAAGTCTTTAAATATGAATAACATTTTTTTGTCACCTTAAAAACATGTATTTTAGCCCAAAGTAACACTTAATATTTCTAACAGTTAAATACATGTAGTTTTAAAATTTGTGACTTGCACGTTTTCCCCAACAGAGAAAGAAATTCTAATATTTTCAATTTTAAATACAGTTTTATTAGAAGTATTTTGTGAACAGGGTGACTTTTTCCCCTTAATATCATGCAAAGCTGCAACAGTTCTATTTGTTTATTTTTAAAAGTTTTATATCTATTTCCAGATGAATTTTATAAAAATAATATGCAACAGCTTGCAAAGAGAGGTGTGTTTCTTTTGTTGCCTAAAATATGCATTATATCAGCTCATTGGTCAAGTTCTTGTCTCTTTGACACATTCCCCAATTTCCCTTTTCAATATTAATATTATTTTTATAGCTGCCTTTTCTTTTCAATATTTCCAATTATATAAAAAACACAGATAAAGACTATTTGTAGAGGTTTTATGGTTAATGTTTTATAGGTTTACACTTGTATAGTATTTCAGAAAATTTATCCCTGAATAAGCAGAAAATCGTACATTAACAACTCCCACATAAGAATTTCATTCTGACGTCAATTTCCATCGGATGTTGTATTTCGGTCAATATTTTCCAACTTGCAGACGACAGTTCAATAATAGTCTTGTTTTTCTTTTTGTAAATTGTAATAACTCAATCAACATTTTATCTTTTTTTTTTTCGTCGGAGAAGAATTATTGTGTTTGAAATTTTATTGAATTGAATGTAATTTGAATGAAACTCAATTGTTTTAATCCAAGAGAATTTATTATTCATTAATTGATTTATAATATGTAAGAAGACAACAAGATTTTTTTAACATTAAATTTTTTAATTGAATTCAATATTTTAACGGAATTGACACCCTCATAGAATTTGGGGTGGAAATCAAGGCTGATTAAAAATCGATTTGAAATTTAAAAGTACAGATTAAACTATAGTTCTGAAAGATGGTTATTTTCAATTTTATTTTAAACTTTTATTCTGATCTGAAGCATTTTCTCCAGCAGAAATATCTTTAGTAGACAACCTACTAATTAGTTATAGAAACTGTTCATTTTTTGGTCAGATTTAAAAGTAAAAAAGATGCCTTCTTTTATCAAAGGGATCTTATAAATTGTAACTTTAGAAATTATTGTATGCATTTATTTTTGCAATTTTGTCATTTTTGACTAAAATGTAATTTTAAAATTTGCTAAATTAAGAAATATTCTGTTTATTCATATATAAAATATTAAAATGCGAGTTTGAATTTTTGCCATTATAACCCTCTCCCATTTTTCCCAATAATAAAAACATCACAATAATTTTGAATTTACAGTTGTAGTTCACTACTACAGCAATTGCTAGCCTGTTTTTCTGCCTGCTTATATTGCTAGTTAAATACTCTGCAATGCAGAGTCCGTCCGCATCCTCAACCAATTAAAAACTGACCACCACAGGATGTATCCAACTGCATTGAAAAAGTCATTAAACATGGACAAACAAACAAACATAAATCAAAAGTATATGAAATTGAGAATGGAAATGGGGAATGTGTCAAAGAGACAACAACCCGACCATAGAGAATTAAGACAACAGCAGAAGGTCACCAACAGGTCTTCAATGCAGTGAGAAATTCCCGCACCCAGAGGCGTCCTTCAGCTGGCCCCTAAGCAAATATATATACTAGTTCAGTGATAATGAACACCATTCTAGACTACAAATTATATATATGTATACCTGACCCTGTATAGAATACACTACAATTTATGTGGATTATGTCATTTTATTAACCAGCCATTTTGTGACAAAAATGTCGGTTATTGATTTGGGGATGTATGGCGGGGGAGCTCTCCATCCAAGTCACAAATTTAAAAGTAAACCATTAAAGGTTAAAGTACAGCCTTCAACACAGAGCCTTGGCTCACACTAAACAGCAAGCTATAAAAGGCCTTCAAAATGACTTGTGTAAAACCATTCAAACAGAAAAACCAAGGGTCTAATCTATATATATCATAAAATTGAGAATGGAAATGGGGAATGCGTCAAAAAGACAACATCCCGACCATAAAACAGACAACAGCAGAAGGTCATAACAGGTCTTCAATGCAGCGAGAAGTTCCAGCACCCAGAGGCATCCTTCAGCTGGCCCCTAAACAAATATAGTGATAATGAATATATTACCAATATTATAACAATGTTCATTTTTATTTCAGGGGTGTATGTACCCAAGCACCATGTTACTGTATCATCATGGAATATTGTCCATATGGACAACTTTACGAAATACTCAAAGATGGAAAGGAAATCCCCCCTGCTTTAATATTGGACTGGTCCAAACAGATAGCCAGTGGGATGAACTATCTCCATAGTCATAAAATTATACACAGAGATCTCAAATCACCAAAGTAAGTGTGTACATAAATAATAAACTAGTTTCCTGCCAACTGGTTGAAAATAATAGACCTGTTTCCTGCCCCCTGGTTGAAAAATAATAAACTGGTTTCCTGCCACCTGGTAGAAAAATAATAAAATGGTTTCTTGCCTCCTGTTTGAAAAATGATAAACTGGTTTCCTGCCACTGGGTTGAAAAATAATAAAATGGTTTCTTGCCTCCTGGTTGAAAAATAATAAAATGGTTTCTTGCCTCCTGGTTGAAAAAGGATAAACTGGTTTCCTGTCACCTGGTTGAAAAATAATAAAATGGTTTCTTGCCTCCTGGTTGAAAAATGATAAACTGGTTTCCTACCACCTGGTTGAAAAATAATAAAATGGTTTCTTGCCTCCTGGTTTAAAAATGATAAACTGGTTTCCTGCCACCTGGTTGAAAAATAATAAAATTGTTTCTAGCCTCCTGGTTGAAAAATAATAAACTGGTTTCCTGTCACCTGGTTGAAAAATAATAAAATGGTTTCTTGCCTCCTGGTTTAAAAATGATAAACTGGTTTCTTGTCTCCTGGTTAGAAAATAATGAAATGATTTCCTGCCACCTGGTTAGAAAATAATAAACTGATTTCCTGCCACTGGGTTGAAAAATAATAAACTGGTTTTCTGCCACTGGGTTGAAATAATAAACTGGTTTCCTGCCTCCTGGCAAAAAAAAAGTTAATAGGTTATGTTTTAAAAATTGATTTATTTTTTTAAATCTTTAACATAGACTATATAGGTAAAAGCTCTGGACATAAACAGGGCTTAGTCAAACATGTCTGTACCTTTATTAAATTCAAAGACTAAACCATTAAGTCAGCTATAAAACCCCCAGACATGACATGAAAAATTTCAAACTAGAAAAGAAAGGTCTGATTTATAACAAAAATTTTAAACAATATATAAAAACAAGTATTCAGACAGCAACCCAAAGTTATTAGTTAATATTTTGAGATACTTAAAATGAAAATGTTAAAGATCTTAAAACAGACAGTCAGCAATATCAAACCAATATTACAGTTGGCTTATAATCTAGTTATCTAAGCAAATTATTCTGTTTACTGTATATTCAGAATATTAAATAACCCAATAATATTAACTTGAATAGGCTACAATATTATTCCCAAGTGTGTAAAAAATTGTCCAATTAAAGCTCTCCATTTGATATATTATCCTTCAGAAACAAATATATAAAGTTGTAAACAATTAATTGCATTTCTGATCTCATCTGAGGTATACGCCTCATCAAAGATTGAATATTAATACATTCCCTTTCAAGCTGTTTGATATGTTAGTTGAGACATCATTTATAGCGTAGCCTTCATCAATTTTCATGATTGGTAAATTATATTGCGGTTTGAAAATAGAAAATAAAATTTATTTCTAAGCATAATATAATAGGTATTTACTGGAAAAGTGATAAATGAGAGACGCTTATTCTTAATTCAGTGTTTAATTGGTTTGTCTTTGATGAATACTACCTACAGCATCATTGACATTTGGACTTGGGGGGGGGGGGGGGGGGGGAATATATATTAAGGGAAGAATTCATAGAAAGGGAGATAACTACAAATTGTGACCATTTTATCACACTGAATGTGATACTGAATGCAGTTGCAATGTTTGTAATAATAAAATCATTACAATTTTAGTAAGTTCAGGCATTTGTTTTTGACCCCTAGCTTAAAATGTCTAGATATGTAAAATAAGAAATTTAAGTAACAATTCCTCTGAAAATTGTCATCTACTTTAATTTGTGAAATAGTTGAAATTTGAAATGACCATGATAAAAGTTGTCTTTTTCAAATACTCATCATTTGGGTCTATTCTTATTTTGCATCTTTTTCAAACATTTGAATACAGATAAAAAAAAAAGCTTGAAAATTGCTTATCATTCCTATTGTAAACTGCCTCAAGGACACAATATAAAACTCTCATTTATTATTTATGAAGTTAAAGTTGTCACAAGTGCAGAAGCATTACACTGTATAATTCTTTTAATCCCAAGAGTCTGTCAAAACGCAATGAAACCCATGAAATTGATTTTTGATGGTTCGTAAACATTATAAATGTTTTCATAATATAATATGCAGAAATATATGTAAGGGGCACAGGACGGGACATGATACAGGGGCACAGGACAGGACATGATACAGGGGCACAGGACAGGACATGATACAGGGGCACAGGACAGGACATGATACAGGGGCACAGGACAGGACATGATACAGGGGCACAGGACAGGACATGATACAGGGGCACAGGACAGGACATGATACAGGGGCACAGGACAGGACATGATAATGTAAACCAACTTATTTTCGCGGATACTTTATTTCGTGTTTAGTTCTTTCTAATCCATTTCGTGGCGATTTAATTTCACAATTCTTACATTGTCTGTACAATGAAGATAATTAAGGAAAAATCAAAGTTTTACATATTTATGTCGGTTTATTTTCGCGTTATTTTTCTTCTCGCGAAAGTTTCAAAAATAAATAGCTCTCAAAAATTAGTTGGTTTACAGTAGTTATAACAATTCGGTAATGAGGTCGCATAACAGTGCAGAAATGTCACACATCAATGTCAATCAGCCCTTATTTATCAATGAAATGCACAAGTCCTCTATCATACAGCTAGACAATTATCACTATGTTTTGTAGGGGTAAAAACAGTTCTCCCAATTTATTGCATTCCATATTCTAAACCCAAAAACTGTGTTATTAAGACAAAATTGACAATAAAAGAAAAATTTGTAGTGTCTTAATTTTGTATTCCTTTTATGTATTTATTGTCTTAATTGTATACCTTACATTAATTGTTTCATATTTGTGTATTTTTTATGTATTTATTGTCTGAATTGTGTATTCCATATATGGTCTGTTGTTTATTAATTGTGTATTCCTTGTGTATTTGTAGTGTCTTGGTTGCCAAGAATGATATTGTTAAGATATCAGATTTCGGGACCAGCCGGACATGGAATGAAAAAAGTACCAAAATGTCATTTGCTGGAACAGTGGCATGGATGGCTCCAGAGGTCATACGAAATGAACCATGTTCAGAGAAAGTTGACATATGGTAAGAAAAATATTATCGAAACAAATTCTAAATAAATCAGATTTCTTAGGAACATATAATTTGAAAGTCTTAAATTGCTTGAACAAAAAATGGATGTTATTTTTAGATATTATTGATGCAAAAGAAAATCAAACAAACAAAACTATGTAAGAACACCATATAAACTTCAATAAATTATATACACATGCATTTTAGAATTCAAAATTGTGTGGACCCAAATGGGATCATGGAAACACATAGAAACAGTAATACAAATCATACTTATATAAACTAAACATCAGACTCGGACTTCTCTTGAACTGAATTTTAATGTGCGTATTGTTATGCATTTACTTTTCTACATTGGCTAGAGGTATAGGGGGAGGGTTGAGATCTCACAAACATGTTTAACCCCGCCGCATTTTTGCGCCTGTCCCAAGTCAGGAACCTCTGGCCTCTTTTAGTCTTGTATTATTTTAATTTTAGTTTCTTGTGTACAATTTGGAAGTTAGTATGGCGTTCATTATCACTGAACTAGTATATATTTGTAAAGGGGCCAGCTGAAGGACGCCTCCGGGTGTGGTAATTTCTCGCTACATTGAAGACCTGTTAGTGACCTTCTGCTGTTGTTTTTTTCTATGGTGGGGTTGTTGTCTCTTTGGCACATTCCCCATTTCCATTCTCAATTTTATAAACTGCCTTTCAGAAATAAAAAGATAATACATAAATGAATTTGGTATAATAGTTCAGCAAGAAGATTATATAGCTAGTCTAGATCTTCTTAAAATCTAAACTAGATTATTTAAATCTATATCAATTGATATTCAAAACATGATTACACAATTTAAATCAAACTTTAACATTTAATCTTAATCTTTATAAAACATGTACAATTTGTGTTTGATTATTTTAATGTATAAAAAAATGGAGTTCAAAATGTTTGATGGATGCACATTTCAAATCAAGCATTGACATTTATTTCAATTTTAATGCTTTCACATGCATTTTTTTTTTGGCAAGTATGGATTGCAAATTCAATAAATAAAGGAATAAGGAAATTCAGAGAGGGACTCATAGTAATTCTTAATCTCCATAAAACTTATTGCATATTATTCATATTGTGTAGAAAACAGTATTAAATCCATAATAACACACTTTAATTCATAGTTTGACATTTATTCAAATTTATGTTACCATAAAACCTCAATATTTAATGTTTATATTTCCTTGCTAATAGAACCATTAGAAATGTATTTGTTTTATTAAAAAAAAAATGCAAATGTGTTAGTTTAATGCGGTTTTTAAATATATTAGAGAGAACTCAGAACTGAGAATTATTGATTTAGCTTCTTATAGTTTTATTATTTTGATTAATAATTGAAATAAGCCAATATATTGGCTACTGAATTGAGAATAAATGATTTTCAATTAATATGGATGTGCAAAGTTTGCAAATAAAAGCAATGGATTGACCCAGTTTCACTTAAGCTTACACTGCAAATTCAGAAATTATTACATGTTCAAGATATTACAAATGAAATACTCAACCAGTTGCATTATTTGGAATAGTTTCTGAATTTACAGTATTTAGTCATGTGGGTCCTCAATGTTCTTCAACTTCCTACTTTATTTGATCTTTTTTAACTTTTGATTCCAGCTTCACTACAGAGTCTTTTGTAGACAATAGTTATCAAAGGTATCAGGATTATAATTTAGTACGCCAGACGCGCGTTTCGTCTACATAAGACTCATCAGTGACGCTCATATCAAAATATGTATAAAGCCGAACAATTACAAAGTTGAAGAGCATTGAGGATCCAAAATTCCAAAACGTTGTGCCAAATACGCTAAGGTGATCTATGCCTGGGATAAGAAAATCCTTAGTTTTTGAAAAAATCAAAGTTTTGTAAACAGGAAATTTTAAAATGACCACAAATGCACGTCTGGTGTACAATATTTTAATCCTGGTATCTTTGATGAGTTTATTATCACAAACAAAATACACTTTTCTTTTTTTAGGTCATTTGGTGTTGTCTTATGGGAGTTATTATCAGGAGAAATCCCGTATAAAGACGTAGATTCCTCAGCAATAATATGGGGAGTAGGAAGTAACAGCCTTCATTTACCTGTGCCATCCTCCTGCCCCGAGGGCTTCAAACTGCTGATGAGACAGTGTTGGTAAGTATTTAGCTGAGATTCTAGCCTGAATTAGGCTCATCAAATTTTAAGCCAATTATAATAGTCAAAATATAAACAGTGTTGGTATGTATTTAGTCCAAGATCCTATCCTTGTGGTCATAAAAATTTCTAGCATGATTTTTGTACTCAAACTCAGAAATCAACCAATCAAAATATTTGATTTGGTGTTGCAAGCACACATTTTGCACTCTAAGTACTAGGTCAAGTTTTATGACGTAGAACACTTGTTCATAGTTACAAAGAAGATCAAGGACGAATGTAAATACTAGTTTACGATTATTTGATGTAAAGAATAATGCATTGTGGGATAACATGGATTTTTTCAATTGATATCTGAGAAAATTCAAATTTCCAGTAAAAGAGGACAAAAGTTCCTAAGACAGTGGTTGATCAAAGAATAATCTCAAACTGCATAACCTTATGAGTTTTTTTTTCTTTTTATAGAATAACAATTTAGAAATCAGTGTGTTTAAAAATCAATAATAAAAATCTTCTAAAATATTTTCAGGTCTCCCAAAGCAAGAAATAGACCATCTTTCAGACAGATTTTAATGCACCTAGAAATTGCCTCCCCTGAACTACTCAACTTCAAACATCAAGATTTTATTGAAGCACAGGTAAGGATTGAATAACTTTTTACATGCAATGTTTTCATTTGGTACAGAATATCATTAACTCATGTGTACTTACTCAAATTGTTGCAGTTGGCAGTGTATTATCTAAAATGACAATTTTGGGCATGAAAAATAAACACAAAATCAAATAATAATGTGGATTGTTGTATTTAGCCCAAGTCATCATTTCTAGAAAAAACCCAATAGAAAATAAAATTATTTGTCACCTGACTTTGGATTTTGTATAAATACTACAGGAGAGGTTAATAATACCAAAGGGACTTTCAATCTCATTAGTCTAAAAAAAAAAGATCTGACGATGCAATGGCAAAAAATTAAAGGAATGACATACACAAAACACAGCATAGAAAACTATGTCACCTGTCATGTTGCTGATGTTAGTACAAAACTGGTGATAAGTCACATTTGAAAAAAGAGGATAAGATTGTGGTTACAACCTGTCACATGACTGAATTGTATAATAAAATGTATTAAATGACCAATCACATGACTTTGAAATATTGAATATTGTAGATTATATGGAAAGAAGAAATTAAGGAACAGTTACAGTTAATCAGATGTGAAGGAACACACATGCCCCACCTAGAGGAGGAGCTAGTCAAGAGAAGGAGGGAGGAGCTAAGGTAAAATATTACTTATATCATACCCGTCTTACATGGGTATGACTAATAGCAAAAATATACCCCTTATCCTGCTGCAAACTTAAAAAAACAGATAGTGGAAATCAAAGAGAGAAAAAATATGTGATCTGCTGGAAAATAACCAATGTAAAACTGAAAAGAATAAATTTTACTTCTGTTCTTCAACATAAAGGTCTTCAGTGATTAACCAAGAAGCAGGTCAAATTAATCCCTTACATTTACTTATGCTTGCCTCTGATATTTATAGAAAAAAGGAAACTCTTTTATATGTAACTGGCCTTCTAAATAGTAAAATTTATTTTATTATTAGTTGTAAATAGGAGAACCAAGTTGAAATTTTCCTCAATACACAAAAAATCGTACCTAAGAAAATAAGGGCAGGAGGAAAGGAAGGGACTCAAAATATCCCTACAACCAAGAACCATTTTTTAAGATAATTTTGCATAATGGTAATAGATGCATATTCTGAAAAAAGACCAAATGACCCTCATTCAATATTTAAACTTCCCTTCCTACCCTCCCACATACATTTTAATGGAATAGCCTTACATGAATTCACAGTATCTAAAATAGTTTTCAACATACTTATATTTGAGATTGTTATTACAGACATGCACAAGATGTGAGAGATCATTATGAAAGAAAGTTGGAGAGAGCCAATAATTTGTACATGGAACTGACAGCCTGCATGTTACAGTTGGAAAAAAGAGAAAGGGAGCTAATCAAGTATGTAATTTCTTGTGGTTTATTATGAAAAAGTCTGTAAACATTGAACATTAAATTTTAAAAGATCAATATTTATTTGTTCTGACACAAAATTTTCAGGGAAAAATATCATTTCTTAAAGCCTAAAAAGATAATGACGTTTCTAAGAGGCTAATAGAGCAATATCATCACTTTGAGGCCATATAAGTAACACAATTTTTTTATTCATTCAGTTGTTCTTCCAATGATATCTTTGACATTAGATTTTTCTCACACTAAATGGAATATCATTTTATTTGTACAACCTTTTAAGCATTCATCAACCATTTAATGAAATATCTATTTCATATATTATCATTGATCCAAAAATTGTCAATTTTAACTTTAATATTGTAGAAAGTAACAATTGGTTAAAGGGAAATAACCCTACATTAATCAAAAATAAACTTATTGTGATGCCATTTGAAAATGTCTTAGAAAATAAAAGTAGACAAGTTAAAAAATTATAACTAAATTTAAAAATAAAAACAAAATAAAGGTTATGTTATTGAAGTGTGATAAAGAAAAAAATATTGATGCAAGTTGTTCAAAACTTAATTTTAATCAAATTCTGTTTGTAGGAGAGAACAACAGCTTGCTATGTATGCAAAGAAAAGGAAAAGTATTGTAAGACCAGTAATTAGAGCTCAAGAGAGATTGGAAAGATTGAGTAAAAAGAGATCTTACAAGTCAGGTTCTGAACCTACAAGGTATTACTAAATTAATGAGTCAGTCTCTGACCTTATTCTATTTTTGTTGAAATTTCAATTTGTGGTTTTACAAAAGTCTACAAACAAGCTTATAACCGATTTGTTCTTTGTTGAACATTTCTGTTTATCCATACCAGGGCTTCCAAAACGGTCATATATTCCGGACATTTGTTTAATGTCCGGTAAAAGTACGGCTGGGCAAAGCGTGAAACGGTCATATACTTTTTAGTTTTCAAGGCTTTTTCGGTCATTTTAACATAATTCTCGATCTTTTTGACCTTTTGGCTTTAACATCCACACTTTTCCGGTCATAAAAGTGACATGATAATTAATTACTATCAAAACAATCCCTACTTCAATACTTCCTAATTTTAATCAAGGCTAATTAGTTGTTGGACAGCTGAAATCTACCTGTTCAGGTAACAGGTGAACAATTTTCAGTACCGGACATTGTATAAATTGATCGGTCTATTCACAATTATTTTCTTTCATTTCAGCGGTTTGTATCTAATTGATTTAGTCTAAAAGATTTTTTAAATTATAAGAAAGTAGTTTATCCCATGATTTGATGAAAAATTTAAAAAGGTTTTAAATGAAAAATCGTCAGAACTATGTTGTCTGAACTAGAACACGTGTGCGCATGTGCACAGGTAGGAAATTTAATTATGCATTCTACATTTCTTCAAAAATGCTAAAATTATCATTTATACCTGTATCTAACGTTCATTTTAAGTATTTTGTTGAAGAAATAACGTGGAAAGAGCTTCTTCGCTCAGTCAAGCTTTGTAAATGTACAAGGATTTTACGTATCTGTTTATGGTCCATGTTTTACCATTGTCAAGTCAACATCCGGTTTGAGAAAAATGTGATTTTAAAAACCAAAGTAAAGTTTTTGACAATGTCATTTTGCACAAATAAAGAGTCTTGGGCAGATATATGAGCACGCTGATATGCACACTTTGAATGATGCACTGCCAATTTAACAGTTTACACCCGAACATCAAATCATATAAAAGTAAAGTTTAAAATCGTTTTTTTTTAATCTAATGTCAATCATTGGAATTGCCATCTGATTATCATAATTGCCTTTTGTGACTAAGTCTTAAGGAATTAAAATCGGAATCAGATTTAAAATGTCCGGCTGGCTCAAATATTTTTTGGAAGCCCTGATCCATACCCATAAAATACATGAACATTGGTATTCAAAGTTACTGTAAACATTAAAGAGACAGCAAAATATCAACAAAAATAACCAAAGGACATCTATAATTTATATGTAGGATTTTCTAGAAACACTGCTCATCTATAAAAGAAAATGATATACACATCTTTTGGTAGTTCAAAGCATTATTTGAAGAAACCGTTTCTTAGCCACTAAGATGTTGAGGGTTTGAACAAAAGACAGGAAACCAACAACACAAATAAAAGCATTTACTAGTCAATGCTATTATTCTGTTTTTATCCAAGATAAGCTTCTATACCATATGTTAAAAAGTCTATGCAAGTTTTTATCATCTACTTTTAAATATTTGCCATTAACATCAACTGTGTTTGAGAAAATATAAAACACAAACATTAACAAGTTTCCTGGCTTAGTATAGAAATATTAACAAGAATTAAACTTGATTTTTGAGTACTAAATCTTCTTTGCTTTTTATGAAACAATTCTTTTTTCTTTCCAGTCCAGAGAATATAAATATGGATAGTAGTTTAACAACAAGTTCAGAACTTGTACTGCCGTCTCCAACTAAGCTCAGAATGAGAAAAAGCCGCCATCGAAGGGGTAGTAAAGGATCTTTGAGCAGTATATTTTCAAGTCCTGCAAAAAGTCCAACAAAAGATGCTCTTCATGAGGAATTACATGCTAAACAAATGCAGTTACAACGTGATCCAAGAACTGTAGCCCCTGGAGTTTTTAAATATCTGGGGCCAGGTACGGCAGTGAGGGAATATCATTCAATGGACCAGCATGTTTTTTGTCATGAAGGTCATGACTTTGGTTGTCTTGACGATGAAGGATACGACTGTCAAAATTGTGACGAGGATTTAAAGGATAAAAATTTAAACGACGTGTGTTTTGGGTGTGAGGGAGTTTGTAGTGATAATACATGTAGCAGTAAAAGATCTAGTAGAATAAGTGTTGACGATAGTCCGACTGCTGACACGGCAGCCTCTTCAAGTCCGAGTCCTGTCGTAGAGTCAAAAAGTTTAATAGGAATTGAAAACCAAAACATTGAGAATGTGAATGAATCAAAACCATCGTTACGGGAAAAAGATTCAAATGAGAATTTAAACTGTTCCTTTGACACGGAAACTACTACAGAAAATTTAACGACCACAACAAATGATGTGAATACTGACGATAACACAATTATAAATACTGCGTTGAATCGTAGATTAAGTGATCCTCGGAGTTCTCCTTCTTTAAATATAAATTCACATAGGATGGATAGCACAGATTCAGAGCCAGTAAATGTACGAATGAGAGAAAGGAAAACATTTAGAACTGTAAAGGTACGGTAATGTTATTGTATTAATTGCAGTAAATTTTGTTTCCTCGGTGCCCTTGGGATTTGTTGTTAATGTTTATAAGAACATTAGGATCTTTGTCAAATTTTCATGGAATTTTTTAAGAAACTTGAAAAAAGCTGACCAGATGCATGTTTTTATGGAACAGTCTGCATTAAATAATACTGAATTTATGCATACATTTGAAAAAAACATCCTTGAATGTTGATAAACTTTGTAACTTTTATGACTTTAGGGAAGACTTTTTGTTTAACATTGCTGATCGTAGTATAGTGTATATATTTTGTAGACTTTAAGCAATTTGTTGATACAAGTTTTATTAAGGTGAAAATTGTCATTATACAGAATAGAAGCATTAGGAACAGTATATAATTGAATAAAAAATTTGATAGCTTCCATTTCCTAAAACAAAGTAACTGTTATTGACACCAATCAGTTCAGTCATATGTCAAATTAGATCACATGTGTGCAACTTATATCGAATGATTTTAATTTCAGCATTCTGAAGACTCATGGTCTGAAGAAGAAGGGGAAGTAAGTGAGGATGACATTCGTAGGAACAGACAGTCTTATTGTTCAACATTGAGTTCGGAAGGTATTCTTTCAGAGGAAGAAAATACTAGTGAACATTCAGAACAATTAACTCCAGACGGATTACTATCTACGAACAGTTCAGAAAACTTGCATTTAGAATTAGCAAATTGTGCCGTGATTCATGTGTCGGATGGACTTTCTGATCGAGAATATACAGTACGAAAAATGAGGGATCAAGTTTCTGTATCTCCGGAACATTTGTATGAGGTAATTTAATGAAAATAAATTCTTATTACAGTAGAAAATGAAATTACCAAAAGTTGAAAGTTTAGAAAACTGTAAATTCAGAAATTATTGCGATGTTTTTATTATTGCAAAAAAAAGGTGACACAGAATTATAATCGCAATAGTTTAAACTCGCATTTTGTTTTTTTTTTTTTTATGAATAAAACAGGATTTTTCTCAATATCACAAATATTAAAATCACATTTTAGTTTAAAATGACAAAATCGCAATAAAAAATGCATGCAATAATTTCTGAATTTATAGTTATAGAATTGTTAAAAATAAAAGTAAAACAAGAAAGTAAAAGAAAATTGTGATAATTACATGTATAAAATTTCAAAGATAATGAGATCTGGTATGATAACCATTGAGACAACTATCCACCAAAGTTCAAATGACGTTGATTAATTCAGTTATAGGTCACCATACAGTTCCAACTTTAAGAATAACCTTAAGCTAATCTATAGTCAGAGGCTGAAACATGGAAAACAGTTCAATCAGAAAACAAGAAAACAAACTGCCTAATTTATGACAATTCATTTTATAAAAAAAATATTGACCGATGACAACTACTGAATAACAGTCTCCTTATGTATGAGAAATGAATTAAAGTAAAGATTCTTTTTTGTTAACAAATTATCATGATAATCTTTAACACTAACTTTTTTTTTTACAGAATTCTGACTTGACGTCAGATTCGGATGAGTGTTCCGACATTACAGTCTCAACTACGGTCCATCGGCCAGCCAGACGAATGGAAGCTGAAGGATGGTGATGTTACCATGGTTACAGCTGTTAATGTTATTGTAACTGTTTTATAGAAGTGCTATAAATACATTTTTGTAGTTATTTATGGGCTTTAGAGGTCAAATTAAGGTCAAGAGAGATGTGAGAGAAGGATGAAATTTGTTGTTGTTTTGAACAGTTTATTATGTCTTCCTTACACTCACAACAAAATAATTTGAAAATTACATTCAAGGAATGTCAGAATGTTATGCTGAAAATTTACGATTTTTTTTTTGAAAATGAAAAAAGAGAATAGCATTTTGAAGTAAAGGTTGTAAAATTATCTCATCATATTAATTTTAGCTGAGAACTGCTTGCACTATATAAATGTATTGTGTTTTATTTGATCATTGTTTAAAAAGTTAAAGGATTTGACAAGGTTGATATTGATAGAAATTTTTATTAAGAGAGATTATTTTTTTGGCTAAATTGAAATTGGAAATATTGTTTGGTAACATTGAAAAGTAATTTTGTTCAAACATTTTTTTTCTTTTCATAAGCAGAAATTAAAATAGCTGATACTAATAACACAACCAAATTAAAAATGAAAATTGCAAACATATGAAATTTCAAGTACTTAAATTTTAGAGGCATGTCTACAAATTTTCAATAAAATTTAATTGAAACAGTCTGCTAATCATCAATTAGGCTTCTGTGTTACTGTAAAACAATATATCGCAGTTGGGAAAATTACAGGGAGAACTTTATTTTGAAATTTTATTGAAGAGTTCAAGTAGGGTAGATAACTATTGTGCAATTCCATGTTTGAATGAATGCTCAAGTATATGTACAGGTTCATATTATTTCTTAATATGAGAAGAATTTATTCCATTTTTAAAAAATGCATTTCTATTTATATGTATATTTTACATTGTATTGGACCAAATATTGTTACAGATAGTTGAAAAATACCAACAATACTTGTTTATTATTAATATCAATTATACATTCCTACAGGTTTTAACACTTTAAAACATTCAATTAAAAATATGAAATTTTCAAGTTTTTTCCTTGCAAAAGCTATTTAAGAAAATTTCATTCATCCAAATGAATATTTGCTGAGATGGTACCTTTAAGGGGGTAGACCTTGGTTCAGGGAGATAACTCTTTAAATCAGTTATGCGTTTGTAAAAGTCAAGTTTCGTCAATGAATTTTAAGCATTTACCTGAAACAGATTGGAAATAATCTATGTATCCAAGAAGCTTGGAACATATGTATGAAAATGGTTGACACAAACGTACTGATGATTTTAAGAGTTATTTCCCTTAACCTAGGTCTACCTCCTTAAACCAAATAAAAATCTGATTGAACATGGATCAGAATGTCTCTAGTATAAAATCCTCTAGAAATTTGATTGGTAAGTGAATAGAATGTCTCTGTTTTTGATCTGTAATCAAGTTTTGATGGTATTTTTTAACTCATGTTACATAAATTTAGATTCTAGTCTTGCATGAAAGTCACAGTCATATCATTTATTAAGTCAAATGGCATTTTGAAAATATAACTGCTACATTTATTACCCTTACTTGATACATGTACAACCCGAAACAACTGACATTCTATTGAGTGTGCTTAATTTGATACAACCCGTTCAACTAAAAAAAAAAATTGGTGTGTTTTTGCTTTATACAACCAATAACATCTGACATTTAATTATGAGTGTGCTTTGCTTAATACCCCACCCCCCCCTTTTGCAACTGAATTTCATTTGTTTTATGTGTTTTATACAGCTCTTTTTCACTGACTTAAAATTTATGAGACTACCCCTTTTTAGTCCATGTTTACGTTTTGTGAAATTTCAAGAAAATAAATTAATTCAATTATATTGTTTGTGTTTGAGTGTTTCTAAATAAGCATTTTAGGACATAATTGAAATATTTCTAGAATTTTTTTAGAATTACAGTGTGTGGACAAAAAAGGATAACAAAATTTATCAAAATGTCCCAACTGCAACATATTTCTGGGAATATTTAGGATGTCCTTGTTAGCGGTTGCAGGATGAAGGTTGTGAAGATATTTATTGAAATGTTGGTTTTCTTTTTAGAATACAGAATTATTATAAATGTTATTTATGGTTGATTTGGAATGTTTAAATAGGCATCAGAAAATAAATATTGTTTTTTTCAAATACATGTATGCAAGACAGGCTAGCATTTTTTCTTCTAAGTTATTTGACTGGAATTTATTGGCTGTGTTAACCTCCCTTTATTTCAGACAGATATGTCAATTTTGGTTGAGTTTTTGTTAGACCTCAAAGCACATTTTCTTCAATCTTCAGTCAGAATGTTCATAACTTAATCTTAGTATCTACAGCCTTGTCTCATGATATATTTGTCAGTTAAGCAGATTTTCTGTTTCACCTCTCCCTATTTTCAGTAATTAAAAAGGAGACGAAAGTATAGTCTATTGACATGAGTACTGTTGAAGTTCAGTTAAAAAACTGTACGATGGCTGTAAAGGCAATCAAGGTTGTTAAAAAATAAATGCTCTCGTCATGGAACTATCTCCCCTTTGTCAGTTGTATTTTATTTTCGAATTGAAATTAAAATACAGAGCTTGCAAATATGTCAATAAAAAAACAAGCATTTATTTTTACATCGCCTCTGCAAAAATATGTACAAATGACAAATAATTGTTGTGATTTGCCAAATTGTGAAAAAAAATATTGTTACATGGTATATAATACAAGCAAAATGCAATATGTTGGTTAAATTTTTCAAAAAAGTTAAATTTTATTATAATTTTAAAATGTTAAATTTGATATGTAGTGAGAATGAAATAGAGGATTGTTCACATTTGTTCTTTCATTGTACAATGCAATGTTTATTTTATTGATCAATACCCTGAATTTTGGCTAATTTAATTCTGTCATTCTGATAGAAATGTCTTCATATTTACAGTGACAAAAATTCAATTTGAGTTTGCAAAGCTTTTGATGATATATAGTTGAAAAGTTTTATTTGAAAATACCTACGAAGAAAAAGTATAAATATTCATACTAAAATAGTATATGCTTATGAATATATATGGTATTGAACCCATGACCGTCTACACTCATGACTAACATGCTATAATGATATCACCACAAATGGTCTCTATAAAAGAGCTATCACAAGGGAGACAACTTAACATATATTTGTTGACAGGAATGATGTGAAAAGATTTGTGAACAGTATAAGAGTAAAATTTTAGGTCATGTGACTATGGAAGCATATTTGCCTTTTAGAATTTTGTTAATATTGTTTAATGGTTTTGTCTTCAATATCAATAAGTTTACTTTTGATTTGTTAGTTAATTTATTTTGTAGATTTTTTTTTACCAACAAACAATCCTTACTTTACAATTTTTAACCTATTTAATTTAATTTATTAAATGTTGATTGATTATTATTTGTACTGTACTTAATTTCGTGGATTTCTGGGGAAAAGGTTTAATAAGGATGATTTTAACCAACAAAATCAAAAATCTAGGAAAAATTAATATTTACTCAATCAACATTTACAAAAATGGAACCTATATTTCAATTAGTTCTCATCAGTTGAAAGTGTCAAACTTTTTTAGACTAACAAAAAATTAAGAAAAACAAAATACGTATTTGGAAGGTTTTATGTTAGATTAGAACTATAAAGGGAAGATTAAAGATTTAGGTATGTTTTTCCTATGAAAGTTTTATAAGGATTTGGAACTTTGAATTTGGCAGTTTATTTGATAAATACCTACAAAGTTTTCAGTTCCCCTCCTTTTCCCCCTAAATATTGTAAGGTAAGGTTTGTTGCATTAACCACATTGATCTCTTTACCTTATTTTAGTCCTTAAAAATCTGTGATGATGAAATTTTTATTTCACTGCTGATATTGAGTTTTATAGTCTTATTTTACAACATTGTGTTTTGTTATTTGACTAAATGTTTTGTTTGTAGACATTTTCTGTTGCTATATGTAAGCAGTATGCAAGCCATTTGACCAAGAAACATAACATTTTTTTTTAGCTTCGGTCTGATAAGCTAAAAATTTAGAATTTTCTAAACTATTTGTGACCCCTGCTAATTTTAATAAGACTTTGCATTACCTATTGTTTTACCGTAATATTTCTCAATATTTGAACATAAAAGCATCTTAAAACCTCTTCTATGAATTTTTTTAAACGCCTGTTATTTCTAACATATTTTCAAGATGGAAAAATATCTTTTTCCTTCCACAAATTAAAATTTTTTAATGCTGGTATCTCATAAAACCAACCACAAGAATACATGATTCTTCTTTTTGTTGTTATATAATTTTCTAAATTGAAACAAAAAATAATCCAGGAAAATGCTGATATTTTTTATTTCACCAGTGAAAATCCTTAATCATGTTAATAGTGAATATCAATGTAAAAATATCAGTTTTCATTTGTTTTTAATTAATTTAGTAAAAGTGAGTGCTGTATTCTTTCTCAAATGTTTTTTTTTTTTTTTTTTTTTTTTTTTTTATCAAGTAACATTTTGTTGAAACTGAAATCTATTGACAAACATTAATAGTTTATATGGTATCCTTAGTGAGTTGTGAGTCTTATTTTACTGTCAAATCTGATAGTTTTGTCTGTCCAATAAGTCAGCATGCTTTTTTCTATGATATTATTATATGCTGACTTGTTTGACAGACAATGCTAAAAATGTTATGATTACTTAATTGTAAAAAAAGAATGGCGCATATTAGATATTTGATCATGAAAAATGGGTAAAGTTTGAGTACTATACATTTCGACCTACAGTCAAGGTTGCATACATTACCATTCACCATTTCAGAATCTAATGCATTTTGGGTAATATTTTCAAACCTGTACATCAAAACACTGTGATTGGCTAATGTTCAACCAATGAAATTCCATAATATTTTCCGTCTGGTGCACAAACAATTACCCACAATCCTCGAGATTCTGAAATGGCTAATTGAAGTAGAAGAATTTTAAGATTTTTTGTTGTGATTATATAAGTTATGAATGAGATATTGGTTTGTCATTTGATAATAATTATGATCTTGTTGAGAATTTATCCAATGTTAATTGTTTTTTGAAGATATATCATTATATGTCATTTATTATTGTTGGTTATGTTTAGTAATCATGTCATGCTTGAGTTGTTTTACCCAGAATTCCCTTTGAAAAAAAGTCAGCTGAATAGATTTTTCTCAGTTTTCTGCTTTTAAGATTGACAAGAGTTGGGACCTTTGATCAAGTTAGTTTTAAACCAAAATAAGTCATAGTCTCATCCCATATTAGGCTCAAGTCATTTATTCAAGTACTGGAGGCAACAGAATTCTAAACACTTAAGAAAAAGAAAAATTAATAAAAAAAAACAGGGGTGCTCAGGAACAGCGATCATTTTCTGCTTTTATAGTGACATCTGTCGTGTTGATCTTTGCAAGCTAAAATAATCACACAATAAAATTAAGATTTCGCTAAACAAATATATACAATTTTATATTCTTGTAGCCTCATGATCATGTCTTTATAATTTTTTGAAACTTTAATAAAATAGCATTTAAAGGATTACAATGTAGTAATTCTTTGCTATTCTTAAAGTGCAGAAAACTGGGAAAACGATTCTGTCTTGCAAAACCTGCTTTTTCGATTGTCTTATATCAATGTTTTGTTTGTTTTCCATAATCGTAATCATGCTTTTACATATCATTGATTTCAAATTTTACAGATATACCTCTGAAATTTTTATGTTATTTAACAACAATTTTAAAACTTTTTTTCTTATTTATTTTGAAGTCTGTGTACATTCCACAGGATTTTGTTTATTGTTTGTAAATAAGGATTATAAGGAAACATTGGATATGCAAGAAAAAAATATTGTTGTGCAGTGCAAATAAATAAATAAAAAACTGAATGTTTTGGTGGTTTTTATTTAAGGGGGGATTGGCTTAAATATCCATCCACTCAGTCAAAGCCCTTACTGTTTGATGCTGGTTTGATAGTTTTTAATTCTCCCCTGACAGTATCACTTCTTTTGAGATACACAAAACATTATCTATGAACATTTCATGACATTAATCAATGAAATATATGCTCAGAAAATTAAGTTGCAGAACTATATAGTTAAAACCATAATTGCCAATAAATTTACATAAATTATGCATGCTGAAGGAATCTACTATCTGTTCTTAAATTATCAATAATATCATTAATTGTTAAATAGAATTAGAAATTGGAGTTGTCTTTCTTTTCAAAATTTTAGATATATCAATAATTAATTCATTTGCTATGCATGTGTAATTTTGAATACCATTTGAAATCTTTACTTTGAAATGCTTATTTGTCCTACATTACTTCTACAGAGAAGCCATAATAGTAACAATTTTGTTATTATCAATTTTTTGCATGCACATTTATATTGAAATTGTTCGAAAATGGACACAAATGCTATATTAATGCACTAAGAGAAAAATGTTTAAAGACATTTATTGTCATGGACAAAACAGAAAATAATTTAGGCATTCTCCAAAAATTTCTTTTAATCACCAATTCGATTATAGTCTTTTTAAGTGATGTTTAGAAATTGTCCAGTTTTTACATTGTCCATAAGGATAAAGCTATAACACAAGAGCTAATTAACAATTGTATGATTATATCTTGACAAAGTTCAATATCAACTGAATAGGTACAGAATGTAGGTTTACACATACACGTGGCCACAGAGGCAGATGACTATGAATTGTTCAGCTGAAGTGAACACTAGCTTGCCAACACGGATTTCAACCCCGCTTGTGGATTCAATACCCATCTTAATTGACTAGAATGCTATTTTTCTGGTGTAGATCATTTGTTGCTATAATCTTCATCCACAAACGACAACTCGCCAACATGAGATGGTCTCAGTGGTGAAAGTGGTCGTTATAGTGATTGCTTATCATATTATACATATAATTTAATTTGTGGTCCTAGGACATAAAACAATTGTTTAAAAAAAACTCCCAGGGATTGCACCGTGCCGGTAGATGTTGCAACACTGCATCTCGAAGTAAATATTCAAGTTGGGAATACCGCATATTTAAATAAACATTTAGGTTGCCTTTACTGAATCTTTAGGTGAAGATTCAAGCACAGTTGGTGATAACATTATCAAATATCCATAAAAATGAAATCCAATTACTCCACAAAAAAGGTTAACCTTTTGCTCATAGAAACAGACCTTGCCGCATACACTATACGTTGATCAATGAACCATGAAAAGAATTTCATTGTCAGATAATACCTTCCGAAATATCATGTACACCTTACAATTCATTTATACGCAAAATATAGTTGATATATCACATGTTACCAGATAAACGGAAAATAAACTATTAACACATAAATATGTTTCCCCTATCAACATAAAATTCATAAGAAAGGCATATTTAAAAGACCCATTGGTGGTCTTTGGCTGTTATCTGCTCTATGATCGGGTTGTTGTCTCTTTGACATATTCTCCATTTCCATTCACAATTTTAATAACAATTTTGAATTCTTGTCTTTAAATTTTACTTATGTACTCTAAAGTCTGTCTTTATGCCATTGTGTGTTTCTTTGTCGAAACAATAGTTTCGTGTTGATTCAGACTATATTATAATCATGTGTGCTCTACCCCCATTTTTGACATGTTTACCTATTATGTCCATTTGTTTTGCTCACACATTGTTGTCAATATATGAGACTACTATAACACATATGTGTTATAGTAGTCTCAGTCAATATGATGGAATCTAATGTGACTATATGAGTACACAATATGGGAGTGTTAGTTATGAGGACAAACGACTGAGATCAACACTGCATAAATTTTACGGGCATCATCAAGCATTTGTTGACTGATAGTATGCGGTTCGACTCATTAGCGACTATATTTTGTGACGTTTACAAAGTAATTGTCTGCTCTTTAAATTTACAGATTGATTGTGACGTTTTGAATAAATATTCACTCGACGGGTGACATGCATATCAGGGTGGCTTACCCTGTCCATGCCGCACCCGGTCTCTTTTATAGAGTACCTTTGTGTGTATCTTATCAATTTACGCGATTTGAACATCAGCAAACTACTGTTGCTTCTATTTCAGTCGGTAAAAAAATAATGCGTGTCTCGTAACTCCATGAGAGACAGAGATTCAGTATAACATATGTATAACACATGTTTTCAATAATTTTGTGACTGAACTATCTAACATATTAGGGAAAGCAAGTTATCAATAGTTATCAAGGTACAAGGATTATAATTCAATATGCCATACGTGTGTTTTGTCTACATAAGACTCATCAGTGACGCTCAGATCAAAATAGTTATAAAGCCAAACAAGTAAAAAGTTGAAGAGCATTGAGGACCCAAAATTCCAAAAAGTTGTGCCAAATACGTTTAAGGTAATCTATTCCTGGGATAAGAAAATCCTTAGTTTTTCGAACACTCTTTTATAACAGGAAATTTATAAAAATTACCATATAATTGATATTCATGTCAACACCGAAGTGCTGACAACTGGGTTGGTGATACCCTCGGGGACGAAACGTCCACCAGCAGGGGCATCGACCCAGTGGTGTAAATAGTTATCGAAGGTACCAGGATTATAATTAAATACGCCAGACGTGCGTTTCGTCTTCATAAAACTCATCAGTGACGTCCAGATCAAAATAGTTATAAAGTGATATATCAGCAATAAAATCATATCAAAATTCTCTTAAACATAATATCTCTATAGAAAATCTTTATAAAGTTCATGGACCAATTCTACCAA